>UZAF01016778.1:31458-50040 GCA_900617895.1 Haemonchus placei
ACACACACACACACACACACACACACACACACACACAAAGCGTTTACTGGGAGAGGGGCACAAGGACGAGGAGCACTGCGTACAGAGATACCTTTCACGATTGACAAATTGTCTACGGCCAGTAGTGTCAAGTTAGTGATTTCAGGGTCGTCCTCGGTGTAGCTGCTCTGATACTTGCCATCGAATTGTATGCATATATTCGACTCTTTCTACACGTCAGGGATGTAAGACAGGCACTATCAAGATGAGTTCATGATTGCATTCTCATGAGAGCAGCTTTTGCCTTCTGCCGGTGCTTTATTCGGAATTACCATGCGAAAGCGCTTTTTCTGCATTACATGATATTTCTTAAACTTGTTTTTTACTTCTGTGGCCATGCTTAATCGCGGGGTGCAAACGGGTGAACATTTAGAGATCATGGTGGCTCGGAAAGAAATGCTTGTATACAAGTTTTAAGGAATAGTTAATGAAGGCAGCACTTGGAATACGGGTAGCAAACGTCGAGCTGAATTATCATGACTTTGTGTGCAATGCTTTTCATGTAGTTTCGATTGGGGATTACTTCCCATTCTTGGGCCACTATCTTCGACCCGGTTTTTCAGTATATAAACGGAGCTCCTACATTAACTGCAGTTTCTGCCATTTCGCTGATTTTCCATATTATATTTGTTGTATTTACCTTTGATACGACTAGAAAAAGAACGAGAACTGAAACAAGAGACATCCGTCTTATGAGGTCGGACTAGGTCATATTAGAACAAGCGGTTCTAATTATTTTCGTCTAAAACCGTTTCATTATTTCAAGTCACTCAACTCACTAATTCTGTATGAGTGTATGTACAAACATATATGTATATGTATATAAGGTTGTGCTGATAAACGACTTCTTTACACGTACCCATTTAACAACACATTTGGTCCCTTCTTCACGATCGGCTATCGCTAATGAAAAAATTGATGCAGTCGCATTGTGTTAGGATGCTTTTCAGTGTTAGTGCTAGCCATTAATCTGGTGTTGCATCGTCTGTGTACAGTTTCTTAGGCAATTTTACTCGAGAACGAATATCTAGGTCGCAACTGCTGCACAATAATAAATAAAGTATTTGTGATAACTAACGACTAGTAAAGCTACTGTACACCTGCCATTTTTTTGATTGAATGCACAACAATGTAGATTATGACGGTACCTGTGTCAGTGGCAAAATTCCCACAAGGTTTCTGCTGTTGCGGTGTTGCTGATGTCAACGTTGAACTCATACCCTCTTCGATATGAACTTCGTGTCGATCATAACTTCCAACAGACCAACGATTAGGCAGAGGAAGGCAAAAGGCTAGACCAGGATCCAGAATTAGTGTTACTTAGGAATGAACAATTGGAAAATTGATGAGACGTTTGAGTGAACCTCCACTACCTTTCGTGGAAAGTCGTTTGTTTTTGGGAGATCGTAATATTCAGGAGTATACGTCTCACATGTCATCTGCATGCGATCAATCGACATTGGTTTCTGCAGCTTCAAAAAAGTGTAATGAGAGTTCAAAACAATGGGAGCCCCCCTGAAATTTTCACAATGCAATATCTGTTCACCTACGCCATGCGGTTCATCTTTTCGAGCTGTAGAAGTTCTTCGATGGATGACTGTGCGGAACCGGAAACGAATCCATAGTTGCTCGGGAGACAGAAAATATGCTGAGCAGGAAAAATGACCATGACAATACTAGTAACATTATAAGGATTGGACATTTCTTTCTATCAATTGAAGTCCCTTTATTATCAATTCATTACGATTCTTAGAAACCTATGGTCTTTGCTAAAATCATTTCATGAAAAAAGAGGTTGAGAAAGAAAAGACCTTTCTAGTTGACTACTGTGCAGTACTCGCAGTTTCAAATGCTTGCCAATAGTCGCTACTTGAGGATTTGCTCGAAGACTCTCGATCAATGTCAAAAAAGAAGACAAAAAAAATCAGAAAAGCTATCAAGGGAACATTTCAGTTCATACTGCGAAAAATTCAAAATGTCTCATCAGTAATGCTGCTTTATGCTGCTAATGCTTTATAAAAAGCTACGACACAGAGCAAGACCTTAAGCGAGCTGAATAAACAGTACAAGATTTAAATGGGAGGAGAGCAGCGACAAAGGCAAAGGCTGATTTCTGTATCAATTACGTTTAGTAAATTTACTATAGCTTCAGCCGAACAAAGTTCTTTCTTTCCAACAAGGTTGGCTGATTCGAAAATAACCTGAAAGATTGCACGCTCACTTTGATATAAGCTTAGAGTAATTGCAAATCGCTGCATAGAGTAAATAGCGATTCAGAGCAAATGCATGGTGAATGTTCAACAGACTGATCGACGCTCGTTACCTCTCTCATGTTCTTTTCAGTTCAACTCCGCTGAGTAATTCTTTACAAAAACATGCCACTAGTTCCGAGTGATAAATTTTAGTTTCCTGGGGCTGTGCCTTTCATTCGACTTCGTAGGAACACTTGCGTGACGCGCGCAATGGTCCTGGCGGTAAGGTATCATAGGGGCAGGTGCGAGAGGATGCCACGTGGCCACGCTTAGCCACGGATGTTGTCTTCACTTCGAATGGTGTTCGTCCTGCGATTCGCACTCTTCGACCCTTCGAATTCTACTCCAGTTATAGCTCCAGTGGACATCGGAGCACTTTTCTTAGTGTCATCCGCTACTGGTGTAGATAATGTCGCAGATCAACAAGGAGATTAGTTTCTGTAGCAAACAGAAACTCAATCTTTCTACACCGATGAATTCCGATATGGTGTCACAATATTTATATTATACCTACAAAGATGTGGCCTATATACGCTCTAGATAAATTCATTCTTGTTCGGGCTATTCATTCGTCCCACCAGTCATCTGTATGAGACACAGACTGTTAGTGTTGCAACGAATAAACTGTATCAGTATGAACAAGTGCAGGATACCAAACACAACCTCAGAAATGTCTCATTCTAGTCGAAGATAAATGAGACGCTGCCAGTCATGGAGTAGACCTACACCTCTTGAAAAAGTTTACAACCCAATTGCGGCAACCAGTATACTTCCGCAAGCAACTCGTCCTTGCTCGACTTTGCGGACGCGTCCATACTCAGTAAGTTGAAACTCCTCACTTTTGATGAAAATATCCTACACTATCCAGAACATTCATCACGTTTCGCAACATTAGTGGTAGTAAAGTTCAGCTAGTTGATACGACAGTTACAAGTTTTCTTTCCTCAAGCCTTAGGGCGTGCCCTCCAGTTCATACAAGGTTTGTCGATGACACCCGTTAATCACAAAATGAGTATCACAATGGATATCCTTGCCACCCATTACGATGATTAGGTTACTATGAAGCACATCCTTCACACGGAATTAGCTCAATTGCCGAGTTGGGATCCCGAAGGGCGTAATTTGCAAACAATCTACAACCGATAGATTGCACTGGTAAGGCGATTAAGCGATGGGTAGATTGATAGCGAAGAGGCTGGTTTGGGAAATATTTCGCTCAACAAGCTGCCAGCCAGGTGCGAAGCCAAATCATGACCGAACGGGTAACAGTAACAATTTTACGCCTACCGAACTGCCACACTTGCTTACCCATATGGTCGGTAACGATGCAACTTAATTTGAGATTTGAAAATATCGCTTGTCTCGCATCCATCTTCAGAATTACGTCTCCCACGCCTCATCATTATCGAATACTGACAGACATTCCCTTACAAGCATAAAGGAACGAGACCCTGCCCTTATTGTCAGAGTGCCATCACGTCCTCACTGCCTGTGCGGAACGCTTAAAGAACAGAACCGTCCCGTCAAGCAACTAGCCTGTGTCCCGAGTGCTTCTCTAATCAGCATATGTCGAAGGAATGTAGCTCGAAGCACTCTTCTAAGTTGTGCGCGAAACTCACCACTCCCCCTATGCCAAGAAAACAGGGCTCCAGGTAACACATCATCTCCATTTAACCAATTGGCAGCTCAATCCCACCAACAATTCTCTACTGCTACAACGAGTGAGAGCTACGCTGATAGCTGTTCGGGAGAAAATAAGATGATGCGCATCACCCCTATCACCACTCACCCAACCACAAAAAAAATCTCGATATCTCATCGGTTGAACGCACACCAGCTATGCTGATATGTATCTCGTTCGCCTGTTCCACCCCTCTTATACCTTCAAAGAATCCGTTTTGACGATATGTCTTGACTCAGGCTCCAGCCAATGGTACGTCACAGACGAAGTGACCAAACTTCTCGATCTCCCAAATCTTTCATCCGAGGACATCTCTGTCCCTACTTTCAGCACAACAGTTCCTTCTGAGCTCTGGTCTCGCAACCACATCGTGAGCATTAGCATGGAGAAAGGTAAAAAGCATCTCCACGTGAAGCCCTTACTCACTTTAATAGGACATCTAAGTCATACTCCCCTTATATATGACCATAGAAGTAACGACATCACCATGTCATCTTCTAAGCCGCCAACTTCGATAGGAAATGACTCTCAAAGGTTTCGAGACATGCAGATCCCTCTATGCAGAAAATGAGGCAACCAATCCGGGGCACCATGATGGGCTTGCGAAGCTAGTATAAAACTTCTGGAAATCGGAAGCAGTTGGAATAATGGAAGATCAAACTCAGAAGGACGATTCTATAGTCCTTCAACACGACCACTGAATACAATGACCTGATGCCTTGTCAAACTGCCAGTCCATCACATTTGGGCAACAACTTTGCCTTAGTTTTCTCGAGACTTGTCCGTCTTGTGAGATCATCGAAGAACAACCCTTCCCACATAAAGATATGCGACGGAGTGACCGAAGATCAACTTCAAAAGAGGATCATTTGGCAAGTAACAGGCAGAGTTGTCAAAAACATCTTAGTTTCTATCCCACAACGGCGGGCGACTACGATGAGAACATCAAAGTGTTTTTCGAAAGATCGGCCAAAATGAAAGAGAAGATTCGTACAAACGAAATGCTATAGCGAAGCCCTGTACTTCTACCTAACTTTATCGGCATACTCATACAGTAGTGGTCAAAAGTTTGGAAACCTTTTAATTTCTCGAATAGCGCGGCCAGTTGAGACCGGAGGACTCTTTGGAAGACGTCCTAGCAAAAACCCAGTGGTCACCACAAAGAACCGGGAGGCCCGACTTGACTTTGCGAGCAAGCACCTCGCCTGGAATAGAGATGACTGGAAAAAAGTTTTGTTCAGCGACGAGTCGAAGTTTTGTCTTTTCGGAAGTGATGGCATAATGTATATAAGACGACTCGCGAATAAGCGATGTGGTCCAAAGTACCAAATCCCGACGGTCAAACACGGTGGAGGAAGCGTTATGCTATGGGGACGTTTCAGTCTATCCGGCGTTGGTCCACTCGTTCGTATAGAGGGCGATATGTACTCGGCTCAGTACAAGGACATCTTAGAGAATGTAGTGCTCCCGTTCGCCAACCAATACCTGCCGACACGGTGGATTTTTCAACACGATAATGACCCAAAGCGTACTTCCCGTCTCGTGGCCGACTTCCTCCAGTCAAAGGAAATCAACGTTATGGAGTGGCCGAATCAGAGCCCAGACCTGAATCTTATAGAGCACCTTTGGGAAGAACTAGCATGTCGTACAAGCCAGCTCCCTGTTGGGAATGCCGACGAAAAATTCAATCTTTTGTCTAGAGAGTGGGCTCTGATACCACAGCCCGAAATTGAAGCCTCAATCGATTCAATGCCAAGAAGATGCAAAGCAATATTCGATTCCCTTGGGTATCCAACGAAGTACTGATATTGTTCGTAAATTTGTGTGACCATGATCAGTATCCCCTGTTATTGTGAAGTTTCCAAACTTTTGACGCGCCCTTTTTACAATAAATCGTGTTTTCTACCTCTAATCATCTGGTCTCGGAAAAACACGTTGCCTATCGTGTTCTTTATTTGCTTTTGTACCTGCTATGCAAAATTGAGACAGTTACGTAATTCAGTGCCCGCGCTATATCGAAAAATAAAAAGTTTCCAAACTTTTGACCGCGACTGTATTTTGCAGGATTCCTCCTATTCTGAGTGACATCGAGAAGGTCTTTTCCATTGTAGCACTCCGTTCAGACTACAGAGATTACCCATGCTTCTTGCGAGTAAACGACACAACGAAACCACTGAAGTCGCCTAGTATTACTACACGTCGATTTACTCGAGTGATGCCGTTTGATCTACTATGCTCCCCTTCCCTTTTATCCGTTACCATCCACCATCACATGGCGAGGATGGCGACAACTCTGTCACAAACGCTTCTCAATATTGTTTTCCATGGCGTCAACAGAGGAAAGAAAAAGTTTCATGCCGATTCTGAAGAGTTGTTCAGTGAAGTCGGTGTGAGTACGGAACAATACGCCAGCACTTTTCTGAGCTGATTGAGTTTTCTGCAGTGAAGAAAAGAACACTTTCTCTGAGGTAAAATTTTCTTGGACCTGCAGTAGCGGCCAAAGGTCTTCGGTGAAACGCTTCTCCATTCGTAACTTTTTTCTACTGGAGGGATTCGATAAAAACTTTGATATTTTAAAGCTAATCGGAAACCAAACCAGTTTATACATTTTGGGTTCAGAACGGAGAGATTAGGTGACTACGCGCAGAGGTTCTACTACAGAAGCGATTTTTCCTGATTGCGAGGTAAACAATAGTGGCGTTTTTTGCATCCCTTTTGCGCTCGACGTTAGTACTTGTACACTCAAGGCATGCATAAAAGGACAATAGTCAATCAGAGAGTTCGGCTGACAGCGGCAGACATGAAGGAATCGAGCGTGAAAGTCACAGTCACCTCAAGAATTTTGAAGGACCCACAGCAGACGATTTCTTCGATTACCCCATGCTAGCAGGTCAGGAACTCTGTTTGCAATGCTTAAAGAACGGGAAGACTCGATATACTTTATCAACTCAGGACTGACGGATCACACTTCGGTCGAGGGCTGACCTTCGCCTCATTGCAGCTGAAATTGCCGCTGATTTCAACGCTAGCGATGACATCACAGCAGAATGTAGGAAGAACCATAAACAGTGCTGGTATTTACGGAGGCGTCCGGCCAAAAAGCCGTTCATCAGTCCAAAAAGTAGGAGAGCTACAGTGGCGTTTGCGCCTTGTAACCTCAACTGGACGTCAACTTAATGTAGTGGAGTTCCTTCTACAAATCGTAGCAAGTTCATTAGTTGAGAAGCGATGGTATACGCGTCGGACGACGTCCATCTGAAGAAAAGTTCAATACAGTACACCACAACTAAGCATGGTTGAATAGTGTGCTGGTATACGTCATGTGTCTCCTGGAACGTTATGGGTCCTATTTTGAAAATTGACGGCACGATGACAGGGGAGTACTTCAAGAACATGATGGTCGACATCGTCTTGCCGTGAGCACAGCTTTACATGCCAGCAGGATAGATTTTGCAGCAGGGTAACGATCCGAAACACTTCTCAATAGTTGTGGAGGCGGTCTTCAGCGAAAAGCGAACCGTACTTCTGGAGAGGTCAAGTCTGTCATCGGGACTGAATCTTATAGAGCACATGTGGGGAGAGCTCAGAAGGTTTTTCCATCAAACATTGTGAAAACAGGAAGAAAAATTCGCTTAATAAGAGAACGTCATGCTAGGGTCTACTATAAAAAACTAATCGGCTCGATGTCTTCCCTTTGCGATGCTATCATTCAAAGTTGAGGCTTTCCTGCCGAATATCGATGTTTTTGATGTCTTTCATGTCGCTATTCCGAAATAAAGCGATGATTTTTATTATGTCGATGCTATCTGTATCTTCTACTGAATTTGAGTTGAGCCTTGTTAACGAACCGTGGACAATAACAAATTGCAGTTTAATAGCTTGAAGTATTCACGATATGCCTTTGATTAACATACTGAAATTTCGTACGATTTTATGAAGTAGGATAAAATTTACAATTGGAAAAGCCTACCACAGAAGTCTTTTGTACGCTACTGTACATATATGACATCTGTGAATATATGCTAGTGATCAATTTACCACGAAAACCACCAGACGGAATATGGTGGACAAAACGGAAGGTTCTGAAAGAAGCTGCCAGCATTCATGATTTGTTTAGAGTGCTATCATACGTTACCCTTACTGGAAAACTATTCCTTCAGTCACTGTGGAAAAGTGAGCAAAGATGAGACGATGCGCTTCTTAGAGAACAATCAGTACAGTGGCTGTCTCTGAATGATTCATGGTCTTACTCTACTATTACTCTCCACCGCATTATCGCTGATATCGAACATACCCGCACATCGCATTTTCAGCTCCACGTATTTATAGATGCTTCGGGAAGCGCCTATTGTAGCATGCTTTATTCATCGACGCAATAATCCCCCTTTTAAAGTGTCCTTCATAATGAAAAAATTCAAGACTAGTCCCATTTCACTAGCCAATAACAATACCCGTTTAGAATTGTATTGGCGCCAAACTCCTTCCATTCATCGCAGGAGAAATTGATTTTTAACGAATTAGGAGGTTCCTCTGGATCGGTTGCCCTGGATGGGCCAACACCGATATAGTAGTTCCGATTTCCGTCCGTATACGCGTAAACATAAAATTCAGTTCCTTATCTGACGTTTTCATGCGTTATTTTCCTACGAAAGACAATTGACTTGGTTCTCGTGGAGCAACTTTCGGGGAGCTACAAGCCACGGGTAAGTGGTGGCACGGACCAGATTTCCTGATAAAGGGTGAAGCAACATGGCTTGTAGACGCCCATGATCCCGCTACAACTATGAATGCGCGACGATCTTCATCAGAAGGTACCTCCATAAAAGCAGTGCGTTCCTGCAATCTCTTTGGGAGCAACGTCCACAGCTGCCGTTCTTGGATACCGCTCAATTTAGCAAATGGATTTCCATACTCAACACGGCATATACAATATTGCGCTTCTTCACCATGAAATCCAAAAAAATAGATTCTTCCTTCAGACGTTGCAATGTGCCGCTATACATTAGAGCCAAACGAATCTACTCCATCTGACCCACACTCGAAGTCCTCCAGCCTTGACTCCGGTCCAGCCACCTTCATCTGTTGTAGTGTTGAAAAACTTAACCTTGGAACCCAGGGACGCATCAATAACAACAATTTATTACACATCACGATACTCCCACCATCCTTCCTCACACTAATCGCATCACTGCTCTCTTCATACTCCATACCCACAAAGAAAACAACCACTGCGGTCTTACTTATACTCTCACCCAACTACGACAATGCGTTAGGTTTGTCTGGGTTTCCAGGTAACTACTGTTTCCACTACAAAAAATACATCGCCAGACCTTTCTTACTCCCTTTATTTCCCCTCACCCTTCCTTTCGTTGCCTTCTCCTCAATGCCCCTTCCAAAAGTTAAGAATGGATTTTTTTAGGCCCACTGTAATACCGTCGCTTGGAAAGCGCATCGCAACTAAACGTCGATGTGGTCCTGGACATGGCCAGTCTCACAAATCTACATATATTACGACGTTTTGTGGCTTTCGTTGGATGTCCCGTCTTCATGTTGTGCGACAATGCCTTAGCTTTCGAAGCCATTGCAAAGTACTACTCATAACTAGTGATCCTGAGATCGACGAAGACGATTTGGACTACTGCACCAAATGACGTGTGCGTTTCGAATCATTCCCAGCCTAAGCCCTTGGCAAGGTGGAGATTACGAAAAAAAGGTTGATATTTTTAAAAAAATCATACATGCACGCTATCGGAAGTCGTCCTCTAGTCATAGACGATGTCAAAATATTGATGAAGAATACAAAAGCAGTAGCAAGCTCTAGACGATGACTTAAGTCATACATGATAGAGACGACTTTCCAATACGACCCGATTTCTTGCGTTCACATACTCAACACGCAGGGCCACATCGCCGAGCATAATCTGATCAATATGGCGAGATGAAGCTTGTGTATGATCCACTTCTAGATCAGTCACGGTCAATGGAAAATGGGCGAGGTCATCGGATCCCGTGACGGCTTTCGACAATCAGTGGAGCTTGAATCTAGGAAAATAATCACCCGTCCTCAGAATATGGTCTACAACTGAAGTTTTCTTCAATCCGACTTCTTAAAAAGAGGAAGAACTCAACAAGCAAGCAACGCTATCCAAGTATCGCGACCGCAACGCAGAAACACAACGTCCAAAGACAAATAACACCTCGAATTGAACAGAAGGTCGCCGAATGGAACGCAAGTGATCTCAAAACTATTGTTGATTTTGCATTTTTGTCCATTTTTCGTTCACCGACGAGATATAGCTCATCTTAATCTCAATTATCATCTTTTAGGATATTCTGTAGCAAACAAAACTCGACCTTCCTTGTTCGCACCGATGAGTTCTGATATGGTATCACTATGCTTATATTGTACCTACAAAACATGGGGCTTATATAAGCTCCAGACGACACTTCCTGGTTCACTCTTCCTCGTGCTCTTCATTTGCCCCTCGCCCCACTAGTCATCTGCTTCAATCAGGAGGCTCCATTCGTGCTGCCTCGAATAAACGGTTTCAGTACGAACACCAATTTCCATCAACGTAATGAACACCTCGGTGCTCGACTCACAACGAGCGTAGGTGGAGATGTAAGCCGAAGTACAGCAGGAGATTCGGAGGCTTGAATGACCCAATATAAGCTAGACCATTGATCGTACCCGAACGTGGATTTGTCTCCAGGTGGCGGATAGGGGAGAAAATAGCCGATCAAAGGCCACCGGTACCTTTCCAGAGACGCAGGTAGTGCAGGGTGTAGATTCCTGTTTCTACTGTGCTGGGTCGATATAGCTTCTTCTGTTGGCATGTATCTGTATTAGCAGACGTATCCGTCCATACGTGTGTTGGAGAGTCCGCGTGCGAGAAAGTATCCTGCCCATCGGCTCAAACCAATAGTTGCATTCGAGTGAAGAACTGTCCAAGAAGCAACTCGGGATCGCCTCCAAAATCAAAGCTCCTATATTCTGGGAAAGCATGGCTTGCTACCCGCAGTCAACCCAACCCACACCTTAGATCTGGCAATCTGATAGTGGGTACCTACATGCCAAAAAAAGAGAAAAATGAGTATGTGCAAATGAGCCCTATTCCCCTGAACCTGAGTAGGTCCCAGTACGGCAGCGTTGGATAGGACCGCTCAGTAGAGGCTGCTAAAACTTCAGCGTAAAAAAGGCTGCCGCCCAGAAAAAGAAGGACTAAGATGGCGTCTTGTAATTTCGAGGCGACCGCTTACCGGAGACCGGAAGCGTGTATTGAAAATCCGATAATGCAAGATAGGAAGATCAAGTACGACGGCATCGAACTGACCGGCGAGCAGGCATCGCCCGCCGTTATTCAAAATTAAAGAAGATCTGTTACTTGAACATGCGGGAGTGGAGTCTTTGTTGCAGGTGTCCTCGTCAAAACACACTTGGCTATGAACATTGATTCATACGAAAGCTTGGCAACAAAAACCGATTGAAAAGATTTGGTTCGACCCCAGCTATAAAAATCTTTGCTTCCTATGCACCAACATCAAGTTACGAGGAAAAGGAGTTGGAAAGGTTTTATATGGATCCGGGCAGGCTCTACAGAGAAGACCAAACAACCAACATGTCATTTGGCCTATGTTCACGAATAATACGACCACCTCATATTTTCCCGTCGCTTTCCTTTTTTACCCTACACAACTGCTTCATTTGTGTAATGTTTTCCAATGTCAGATAATGGTCAAGGAAAATTGCTATGCGATTCCAGGAAAGGTCAAATTGTCGTAAGAAAGGAACAGAGACCGTCAAATCTTAGAAGCGGTCAAATTTGGGCCGATGCCGTGCAACTGTTGACAACTCTTGAGGATCAAAAGAAGTACAGAATGTCTTTCGTTATATTTGAATAGAGATAAGCCACGGATTTCGAGACAAGCGTCGAACACGACTAAGTTATGTACTGCTACTGTACATGTATGTACTTGGAACCAAGCCTTCTTTAAGGCTCAATGTCTCTGACATTACTGTTTGGAATGTGATGAAAAAAGTGTGAGTTTTATCGCTGGGCGGAAAATGAGGAAAGATGTCGCGGTCATGCAGGATCATACCCCGATTCACGTCAGCCAGAGCACCTAGGTTTAGTTGACACCGAATTGACCTTTTGCCCTGGCATGCTTAACAGCCCTGACTTGAGTCCAATGCAAAACGTATAGGGATTCAAAGTAAAGAGGATTTATAAGGGAAACAAGCATTCGGAGGCATCAGAAAGCTGAAGAAAGCAATCTTCGATGCTTGACACCAAGTTGACTAGGAATTCACTGATAACCTTTACTGTAACGTTCCTCCTTAAGAACTTCGAGACTACACTGGAGTGGTGGTTTTGTTCCGAGTGTGAGGCGATGCATGGCGATTCAATAATTAATTGTAACGACAAACAACAACAAAACACGAACAAAAATAAAACAAAGAACAGGCGCAAAACAATAGGTCCAATCAAGAGATATGCCCGTGGTGCCTATGCCTTCCTCAAATTACCTAGCTCGCAAACCACGGAGGTTCGGCCCGGAGCACTCAGTGAGGGTGCTACGTCGAGGATCCCAAGGCACTGAGTCTACAACTCTGTGGGGGCAGACGGCTGCCAGCGGGAGACAGAAAAAAAGCAAATGACGTTCTCTTCCTCTCGGGGATCCCTTTTATACGGTTCCTCCCGAGCCTTTTCTTTCTTCAGGCATGTTTGCTCCTACGACCCCCTACCTCCTCATCACCAGACCACCTACAGTAATCTGATCACCCTCGACCCATCGGGGTTTTGGGCATTTCTTTTTTGACACTTTCGCACTTTGGCACTTTTTGGCACTTGGCGTTTTCACTTTTCCTAAGTAACTTCTTTGAAACAGCATCTCTACATCTGGTTTCCCCATTGAAAATGTCTATCAATGAATGTGGTCAGTGAGCGAGTTTTCAGTCGCCAAGTTAATTGTGGAATATTTTGAAAGACTTTTGTCAAAAAAAGGGTTGATCCCATAACACCAGTGGAACTTCAATCTGTCCTAATTTTCCATTCCTCAGCGCAACAACTTGCGTAAGAGCAAATATAAGAAGTAAGACATAAATGCTCCGTAACATGACCTTTGGAGTCAATGACCGCTTGAAACGGCGTGGCATGTACTCGATGAGGTTGCTGATCTCTTCCTGAGGGATGTTCTCCCATACATTCTTCAGATGAGGAGCTTGTCGTGCTCCTTGTGGGCACAGAGGCTTCCAACTTGACACTCGAGCCACTCCTACAGATAATCATTGAGGCTCAGATCTGGGGATCGCAACGGCCATGGTAGCAGAGGGACGGAACCAGTTGGTGAGCAGCTTCGATATGTGCTTCGGGTCATAGCCTTGCTGGAACATTAAGACACCGGGGCCAGTACTGCGATAAAACCTCCATAATGTTAGTGCATATCTTGGAGTCCATCTTACCCTCGAAACTTCAGAGGAGGCACACTCCTTTGCCACAGAAGCGGGACGACGTCCAAACAGGCCGGCCTCTTTCAAATGACGTAGAACAGTGTTCACGGATGGATTCGTCTCTCAGGCCCCTAGATTTCGCGAAAAATTTTGACGCAAACCTTGTCTTGCACGCTGCATAATTCTTGTGTAGACAAAACGCAGCGTCAATCTCGGTGCCTCTGGGTGACTTTTGACTTCACCTGACAATGTGACCTTGTGTTTCTTCCAAATCATTGTACGCACATAGCTGGCACGCCTTGAATTTCGGAAACTGGCCTGGATGTTGAGGCCTCTAGAAGCCCTGAGTGACGGCGTCAACTTGATTCTGCCGTAACTTACAGATTCTCGAGTGCCTTGATAGACCATTATTGTTGTACTAGGTGCATGACGTAACACAAAGGAGCGAGAATTACCTCGCCCCTGACTTAAAAACCCACCAGTTATTGAAGGCGAAAGTGACCATTGGGGGGGGGGGGTTGAAAATTGTGCGCCTGTCCGGTTTGAAGTGTGCTGCTAGACTGCTGCACAATTAGAATGTGACTAACTGTTCAAGCTACCCATTATTTATGTTTCCCGCGGAAAGGTTGAAGTTTGCGGAAGTTACGTTTAAAAAATTGAAAACGCATACTTCACTGACCGGTACTGTATATATGTGTACTTCTTTGCAAAGAATTTAATTCAATTAAGGTATCAGTCCACTGAACGACATTGGCTCAAGATAGAAAATCGTGGAAAAGAAGTTGGGACCCGCGCAAGAGCAATCGCAGCTGATAACGGGTCGCCAAGTAATCCAAGTAAGTAGGTAATATATGTGTACATAAAATTCGCTGTTCAGATGAATTGACCTCGTTAGAGTATGAGAGACTTGCGTCACAGACACATGCGTCAAGACCCTTCAGCCTCGAGCCTCATATACAGGGTGTCCCAAAATTATGGACGCCAATTCATGGCAATGCATTCGAAGCTTCTCAGCTGAGAATGATAGTGAAATCTATATACACGTTTGCTTACATCATGTGCTACAATATACAACAGTCACATTTCATTCATACACAATATCCTCTCGAGCGTGGCCCAAAGATTGCTCTCGAACACCTACTGTTGCACGCAGGTATCCTCCCCCGTTTATTCTCAGCTTTTCTGAGTCTTGCTCTCTAGGACTCCGAACTGGGACTGGAAACCGGACAGATCCTCTTCTAAACAGCGACCATACAGAGAAGTCAAGTGAGTTAAGATGTGGAAAGCAAGATGGCTGTCCCTCCTTTTTGCTAATGAAGTCGGGCAGCTAACGTAGACACCTTGCCCGGGCAAGTTCGGCTCTGTAGGCTGGAGTATCATCCCGCTGGGAGGACTAGGAGCTTTCAGGAAGCGGAGTTGGGTCAACCCTTCATTATGCCCTTGTATGCCCTTTGAGCACAGGTTTCCTCGGTGCTGACGTGAAAACTGAAAAGGACCTGTTCTCACAGGGCTTAATGAAGGACTGATCCAACTCCGCTTCCTGAAACAGCTCGTAGTCATCCCAGCAGGATGATACTCCAGTCTACAATGCCGAACTTGCCCGGGCAAGGTGTCGACGTTAGCTGCCCGACTTCATTAGCAAAAAGGAGGAATAGCCATCTTGCTCTCCAGATCTTAACTCACTTAACTGCTCCGTATGGTCGCTGTTTAGAGGAGGACCTGTCCGGTTCTCTGTCCCAGATTGGAGTCCCACAAAGCAAGACTCATAAAATGCCGAGAAGAAATGGAGGAGGATACATGCATGCAATATGGGGTGTCCGAGAGCAATCCTCGGGCCACCCTCGAGGGGATATTTCGAAATGTGACTGTAGTATATTGTAGCACATGATGTAAGGAAACGTGTATATAGATTTCACTGTCATTCTCAGCTGAGAAGCTTTGAATGCATTGCCATGAATTGGCGTCCATAATTTTGGGACACCCTGTATATTGGGCTCGAGGATGAAAGGTATCGGCGCAACTGTCGGTGATGCATCTCTCCCATACTCCAACGAGGTCAATTCATCTAAACAGTGTGTTGTATGTAGGTGTGTGTATGTTGTGCGTGTGTGTGTGTGAGTTCGCGTGCATGTCGTTAACGAGGGACGTGCTATACTTGTGAGGGATGTGCCGGTCGAAATGAATGGGGTGGGTCAGTAAGGTGGTAGAGGCAGGAGCATCTACAGGGTGTCCCAAGATGGCGCCTATTCAAGATATGCGACGAATTTCGAGCCTAGAAGTTGAGGATGACAATGAATTTTGTCTACGCTTTGGCTTACATTATGTGCAATAACAAGCTACGATCACCCTCCCAAGTTTCCCTCATTAGCAGGAATAGAGAGCTATGGTCTGTTCTCGAACTCCTCGTACATTGCACACAGGGAGCCTCCTCCATTTCTTCCCAGCCATTCTTGAGTCTTGCTTCCAAGTACTCCAAACTGGGATTCCTGCTTGACAGGACCTCTTTCAATCAGGGGCCATACAGAGGTGTCAAGTGGCTCAGGATTTGGAGAGCAGAATGACTATTCCTCCATACTGCTCTTATAACAATTTTTTCGTAGGAGATTGTCTATCAATGTTTCTATTTAGAACGCCATCGCTTTATATGTTGAGGATTGCTTGTGTCGTGAAAAAGTTTCTTGTCAGTAAAAGCAATGAAGATATGTGGTCCCACTAACGCGGCTTAGCAAACTTCTGCATTTTTCATCCTACATTGTTTGTTGAGATCGCAAATGAAGTGGCATTTACGCGAACGATAGGTAGGTCAGTGAAGCTTCTGCTTGACAATCCGTCACATCGATACCTCCTTTAATTCCTGCTCATTTGCTTTCTTGTTCATGGGTCACCCCATGTTGACGACCGACCCGCAAACGAACTTGTGAATAGTCAGTCATGACCAACACTAGCCTTTATACTGCCTTCTAGTTTGTCTTTGGTTCGTTCTGCTTCTATATGTCGTTCAAAAGCTCTGGGTTCGGTCAGTATTGAAGTCACGAAGAATTTTACTGTGCTCTCCGCCTCTTGCATGCGAATGACTGCAAGTGACATCGAACGAGCCTTTTTAAAGATATTGAGGGTTTCATTTCAGTTACTATGTATATTACCAGAAAGCCTACTTGTGCAACTAATTAATAGCGAATGAACCGAAGTTAATAAACTACTTCCACCTTGAAAGTTCCTGAATTTTGGAGCCCATATTCTTGGAACACCCTGTACAACGTTAACGGTTAGGGCCTCGTTGGCGCTCAAGGTGGGTACCCAGGCCTCAATGTCTCAGCTCATTACATGTACACATTTTCAATGGAACTTGTAAAATCGAAGATAAGACCATCAGTGATTAACAGTGGCAAGTATCGACTCCGTTTTCAGCAGTGGCATTCGCGCACGATTGGACTCAAGCCCAAGAGCAGCCAGTCAATAGCTTTATACTACCGCCCGCTGAACTGAATCTTCACTTTATCCACCGCTGCTTATCACCAATGAGCACTCTCGATGACAGCTTAACGAAGTTGAAAACACTTAGCCGTCATTTGGTCACTGTGCTGCGATTGTACACTCCTAGACGCTATTATCCCGCATGCTTTCGCTTCTGTAGCTTCGAAGTCCTATTTCCAAACTATTGATCCCTTCAGCCCGCAATAGCCTCAAACTCATCAGTGCCTACGCGGCTGTAATTCGTTCCGCATCGCATCAAAACAGGTGTTTACCCTGAATTTATATGGCATGTTTCTCCTGGAGAATTGGCTCTTGTTTGGTGTAGCTTCAATTACCGTGCGAAACAAAACTGCTGGGATTAACGGCGAGGATGCCAAAGAGTCCCTCAATTTAGAGAAAATCGTTCTCAATTTACCGAAATCCGGTCATCCTGAAGTAGCATTATTTGATTCCTGAATAATCATTCTTACAACTCCTTGACGATACACCCTTTACAGCAAAATTGAAGCCATTGTACTTCATCGGGAGAAAATAATAAAACCAGGAGAATTTCATTTCTGACTCAAAGCTCTCTGTGAAATCCAATACGGAAGAGCGGGGCGCAAAACCATCCTCACGAAATCAGAGACGACGTGCTATTAGGGATTTGGATACGTGTCTTAGTCGGTAGGCTCGATGCATGAGACGCAGCTCAAACAATCTCGAATTATGTCCGTTTGCAGAAATTCGCATACTGACATCTTCACCCAATGAGCAAAATGGGGAAGCGTCTCTCTGTTCATCATGCAGAAAAAGAGCAACGAAAATCCATTAGCTTCACATTGTCAATGGTTTCCATGTACTTAATAGCGTGGAAACGACACTGTCACCGTGTGCATTTATGACTGATTGACTATTTGCTTCTAGTCAAGGCTTGACATACTATGTAGATTCGTCAGGTGTCGCATGGTCGACAGCAAGCGGAGATGGCCGAACGCGAAAGCAATTTTCAGTCATAAGCCAGCTTTGAACGAGAGATTAGAAGATTCTGCGGAATCGCGTTGAGATATTCGGATATGAAATCCGCATCACTTAACGCAATCGCAAATAGTTACTTGCGGATTTCATACAGCCTACTCAAAGTCACATCACGTAATTGCCAAGAATTGCTTGAAAGGCTAGTAGGGATGTGCCCAGGCAACTGTAGACTTCACACTATAATAATTAGCCTAGAAACGATAAACTCAGAGCTTAAACTTCAAAAAGGAATAACTATCCCAATAGCGTCCCCTTCACAAGGAGTGTCACATTCTAATGAGGGCTTATGATCAATCACATCGAGAGATGGCAAAATCAAAAGAAAACTAATGATTGGATGTATGCAGAACTCAACATACGACATTCATACAAACATCGAACACTGCATCCTTCTTGTACCTCATATCTGATGCCTCTGTGCTTCTGAGTGGCGACGGCTTCTTCTAGATTTTGTTCATCAACAAACCACTTTCAGCACCTTCACATTCCTTGCCTTCATTTCGAAGCCCCACTATTGACACCCAGCTATATGTTTTCAAGAAATAGAGCCGATAAGAGTATGATCCTCTAGAATTGGCTGGGATTGGAAAAAGAAGGGGACAGATAAACTCAGATAGTTAAAGCCTCCTCTAGTTCTTTAAGGGGGGGGGGGGTTGGGAAGGGAAGTG
>UZAF01016778.1:50297-65087 GCA_900617895.1 Haemonchus placei
TAGGTTTTTCAAGGGGGGGGGGGGGAGTCAATTACAAGCCAGATGTAGACTGAAAAGTTCAGAAGTCAATGTAATGAAACCAAGGAGCTCAAACGAAAGCAGAAAAAAGAAGTGTCTCGGTGGGAAAGGGGGCGCCATGCGAGCCATACGACCGACAACTTAGTAAGACACCCGTCTTATCTTAGTGTAAACAGAGAGCGTAACCAGTTGTCATCAAGAAGAGATTCGATAGAACCTAGTCCCTGTTCCAAGTCGGAGTTTGCAGTTTTTAATGTGTGAAAATACCAAAAGTTCATCGTTAGTGCTATGCTGTGCTGTGTTAGAAGAGTTTGTTCTGAAGCTCTGCTATGTGAAGAAATTTGGAAACTCTAATTGCAATCATTCACCTATACAGACTCGTTACCTATACAAGGCTATGCAAAAACTGAATGATTACAATTCATCCACGCTCCATTACTTCGCCTCCTCGGCAGAAAGAAATATTTGACTTTCACAAAAGATAAAGTTTTCTAAATACAGAACCAGATTCGTGGTAAGCAGGAGTTTGGACGGACGACGAGTTCGGGCTAAGTTCGAATGCTTCTTCGAAGTATTAGTGCAGTTCGTGCAAGAAAATGTGGACAAACTGATCAGAACGATATCGGAAAGATCATGCTGATAAAGTTCTCACCTATTGAACTACTACCAAGCAAAGAAGCTTATCGAAAAATACTTTGTCAAGCTTCATTGATTCCGATGGGAATGAACAGTGCGGCGCCATTTCTCTCTGCATGTCTGAGTGAGCTAGATACACGGAGATTCCATGTAAGTCTGCTTTAACGTCGTCCCGGCTACTCAGACGTTCAGAGTTTTTGGGGTATCTATCAGCAACCCTGGAAACCGGCGTAATTGGGGACATCAGGAAGACGAGCTCTGTGGAAGAGTAATCTGCATGATAGTGGCCCTAGGCAAAGGTACAGGCAGATTTCATTCGACTGATCATCAGTCTACGTTGTACTTCGGCTGGGCACCGCAAGTGGCTATGTGGATTTACGTGCGTCCGAGGATGGTTGCAAATTGCGCGGCGAAGTTCGTAAAGATTGGAACGACTTTAACGCCAATCATTGGGGTCCAAATGTGAAGTAGAGTAGATCAGAAAGATCATCTGATCCTACCAAACTACTCTATCTCGAGTTTGTGCCCCGAAAATCGGCGTCAGAGTCGTACAAATCGTCACGAAATTTGCCGCGCAAGTTGCCGCGCGCGTCCTCGGGCGCACGTAGTGCACGTCCCCACCGCAAGTCATTGTATTGTCCGCACACGCACTGCATATGCCACTACGATTTTGAATGGAAGTCGAACGCGGGGGCGCATCCCTAAGACGGTATTGATCGACGCTCGGAGACTTTGTCATTCATCATTTTGAGTGAGGCCCCCTGAAAACACAAACAGTGCAAGAGTATCGAAAAAGGCATAAAAGTAAGGCGAAACACCCAAAGCATTTCTGGGTGCAGTTTCAATGTTGAACAAAAATCGATGTTCATTTTATTTATAAAAACAATGGTCCGAAGGTGCAGAAGTCGACCGCATTAGTCAAGAGTTTTGCTGAATATAGCTTGATTTGATTGGTCTTAACGAGGCTTGTTGAACTCAACTTGGCTACGATTATGGAACGCTTAAATATGTAACGACTATAGCAACGTCCGAAACAGGCAAGTTTATTTTCTTTCTCCTAAGAGACTTCATCTATCAAATAGTTGTCGTGTCCCAATGAAGAAGTAAGTAGTACGTTCACGGCCTTCTACTCTCCTTATTCAGACTCTATCGTACAACATTAAACTATTGGAATAACTCATAAGATAGCTGGTCACAAAAACTGCATGTGTCACGCTCTGAAAAGGTGACGTACTCTACAGCCATTCTGAACAACTCCTATCTCTTCGAACACTCTCAGCGACCGTTGATAACCGGACATTCCTTATCCTGGTCATTAAAGCGTGCGCGTGTGAGCAACGGTGACGTCGGCACAATTTCGCACATGAGTAATCTGATCTCTTGAAATCCACAAACAATTCCGATCCTGAAGGACATCTGCACGAGGCGTGGGAAGAGCATCTGGGAAGCTGAATGACCAAACGAAAAGACGCGTCCAATAAACCCTCTTCGTGTTATCCATCCGACATCGTGCATTGGTCACGCCCCCAGAAGCAGCAATGACGTCCGCCATCGTCGACCCCGCCTTCGAATACAAAAAGGCGGAGTCGGAGGGCGCAGCTCATCTGTCCACGGCTCAACGGTGACTTCGGTGACCAGACTGCGGGCCGCATCCAAACGATGAACCTGCTGCTACTACTATGCACACTTGGACTTGTTGCACTGACCGCAGCTGAACCTCGGCTGAGGTTATCCAGCGCTGAAGAGGACCTTGTACGACGAGCGAAGGTACTGCTCAAGAAGAAAGGTAAGCAGCTTTGGTTTCAATACGTGTCGATGGCTTAGAGCAGACTCTTTTTCCAGCATAGCCTTTCTGGACTTGAATTTGACTGGTGCAGGAACGTAAGCACAGTCCATAGGACGAAAAAATGGAAATGAATTTGTTTGCCAAATCGCATATAGGATTGTTTTAGAGCAGCTTTATTCCCGAGTGAGCTCTGTTCTTCGAGGGCAGACACTAAGATAAGAGTAAGTTTCATAACAAGGGCAGCAGGTTCACTCTTCGCGATGCTTTCAATTCACATGATTTCGAACCATACTCATACCGGCGTGCTTTACTTTGAAGCCCTACTCTACTCTACTTCCCCCACTAGAAAGAAATGACCAAGAAAGAAAAGAGAAATGAGCCAGAAAGAAAAAGAATGAACAAAATTAGTACCTCAAAGACGGTACAAGTTCGAGAAAGGGAACCCATATGTTCTTAGCCTGTAGAACGGTACCTATAGAAACGTGTTTCAATTAACTGATGATGCCCTTCGATTTCTGCTTTGAAATGGGCATAATTCTGCTTGCACGACCTGGAAGTGAAAATATCAGGTTTTCAAGAGACACTCAAAGCTTTTATGAAAACGATGCCCTTTTTGGAGTTCCACATTATACACTGTTTATCGACCTCGGCGGACGTTCGAGATAGTCTGAAAACATTTCGCTCACAATTGTACTCTTGATGACGAGGACATTCCTATCCAGTATCTAGGTTTCAGGTCTGCTGCTATGCGCAGTGAGGTAATGATTGCTGTTGACTTTGGTCAAGTGTTTCAAACACTAAGCAATAGAGGGACCATTGAAAATTCTGTAGCTTGCAAGTGGGAAACCTGTCTCGCCAACTTGAAAAGGCCACAACAAACTTGGGAGGAGTCTTTTCTATAACTGACTGCATAACTAGTTGCAAGAGCCAGTCCATAGAATTCACTTGACCTCTACCTCAGAATCAGGTAAGTTTAATATTCTTTCACGCAAAAAAAGGATAAAAGGAGGCAACCCAACTCCAGGAAAAATTTTCACTGACAGTGTTGAATTTTGGAACAGCTGGATCCAAATGAATGCAGTAGAGTCTTCGCAAAATGTTCATATTCGGAGTATGATCATCCTCCCTTTTGACGAGTTCCCTTCCAAGCTTGATGGCGCATAATCCAAATTAAAATCGCCAGATCGCTCATAAAATAGGAAATTTTTCCGAAACTCGCAGTGTGACCAGTCGTTCGTAGGAAGTGATTCCCTAGAGAAAAGGTAGTCTGTCTACGAGATAGAAAAGCAGAAATCCAAATTTTTCACCTGAACCAAAAACTGCCATCATTCCTAGGAGACATCACCTTGACCTCATTATATCATTATATAATAGATCCCAATGAGGGCCTGCCGAGCAGTTTATAGGCGTTGCCCATGAAATGTTTGAAGCCCAAGTCTTATGACTTCTTGAGAATAACTCGGAAGCTCTTGGGATGGGATGTACTGCACAGTAAGGAACAAGACGGCGACCTAGCAATTCACTGACGCAGTGGGGAGCAGCTCGCCACATATAATATTACAAAGAGATGGAGCTGAATCCGTTTCAATCAATTCGATCATCAACTCAGCTTCAGACTTTTGAAGAATCGTTGCACCATCTGAGACTGTTTTCTTCGTTATCGAACCCTCTCACTATGTCTGGGATGTTCGTTTTCGCAATATTTTCTCTTGAGAGCAATCGAGATCGAAATCGAGACAGCGTTTCTTAAACCAGCGGCACACTATGGGCAATGAACGCTGATGCTTAGCTCGTGCTACAAATCGGATTTGATGTTCAGAGCATGCCTGGAAATCTTCTTAACCATAAAAACAAGAAAATTAGTGCCCAGCTGCATTTGTGAGAAATGATGTATTTCGTAAGAATTTTTCAATGATTGGGACCTTTGTACTTTCAAAATTACGTGTTTCATCGCAAAAAGTATAATAAAAGGATGGAAGTGCGACTACAAAAACACGAGTAATCATCAGATGAACCTGGGCATTGAATAGGAAGTATACCGAAGGGTACTTTATTTTAGACTGCTAAATCAATCTCGAATGTTAAAATCAGGCACAACTTTGGGTTAACGTTCTCGGGTCCTACTCTTTTGCTTAGCATGAATATTCGAATGTTCCCTATATAAAAAAAACTGAGAAAATCCTCATTTGAAATAATTTTTGTCACACTCAGTACTGCGGTTTTTGTGACCGCCAAGTCTGAGAGGAATCACTAATGAAGCACTAGGACTGCCAGTGGTGATCGGATGGCTCGCTCCATTAGAATTGTAGTAATTGCCCAATAGTTCCATGGGTCTACGATCCCAACACTTCTGTGAATTTTACACTGATGCTTGGTTGAGATCATCTATAGAACCGTTTTCGAGCTTCCCCCGGTACGGATCAGCGTATTACCCACTTTTTAAACAAATTTTCAATTTTTTTTCTATAACGAGTTTGAAAATTGTGCTCAGCTTTTCCTTTCAGGAAACATGTGGGGAACGCCTTCAAAAACGTATGGTTATACAAATTTAGCAGAAAAGAGACGCGTTCGTGAACTCTTCGGTGAGTTTCCAAATTTTTAGTGGAATAGTTTGCAATATTTGGCAAATGAAAAGATACCGAGCACTCCTCTGAAATTTTATTCCTACGCGTACAATCCGAAGTTAATCCAAAAGGGGTAAGCGCTAAGAAAACAGCTCGCGTAACCTAAATGAAATAAACAAAGTACGCACAGGCTTGACATTGACAATCTCGACGACACGACATAAATTCTCCTTCAAATGAAGTCTGAATCTGATTGAAATGACTGACTACATCTCACTGATATCTTTTACTATTGTTCTTTTTCGCAGCTACGGCAGACTGATGGAAATACATATGCCAACCATAACATTACCACGTAAGACAATGGAAATTTCCATTTCTATCGGTACATTACTAAACATAGCTTCCTCCATTGATCTTATTGAACGGCTCTTGAATATTCTGGAGTAATGACAGTAAAAAATTCGTTTTCATAAGTGCTATTCTTTTTTCTCGAGAGGCGAAGGCCATCAGTGAGCCGTGTTGAATGAGGTCATAAGAACATATGTATTTTCTAAAACCCACTGGATGAGTGATTAAGGCCAGCTTTCTTTCTCGAAGAGAGGAGTGGGCAATGGGTAGCACTAATACTCAGAAATCACAAAAATCCTCAAGTGATTGATGGTTTATGGTTAAACTTGACCAAAGCTACAGATAGGAATTATCTCATGAAGACAAGCCAAAGCGTTCGCTGATTAGACGAGCCGACGTACATAGATGACCCATGAGGAAAAAGATTCCAACACCGACTAACGAGTAGGTCATTTCGTTTGGTTGAATATGGCTCGTCGTCATGAATACATACAACGTCATGTGGGGTACGGTAGAGGCAGGCAGCAGGGGCGTAATGTAGCGTGCAATTGTTGTGTTGGGCGGGATTCCTGTGGCGATACTCGGGGCTTACCCGGCATTATTGGCCATGGAATCTAACCAAGTATACGGGGACTGCTATACTGATTGCCTAATTGCTAAAGGTATCAAATAAAGGGAGACATTGTGGCAAAACTGGCCGATCTCTGACTAATGAAAGCGGTTTTAGTATTCTTCATAATCATATTATACATTAGGTTTATGGACTGCCAGGGAGTATCAAGGAAATGGAAAACGAGGCATGAGAGGATGTTGGAGAAGATTCACCACCATTGGATCCTCGAAACGATGCCCATTCCCATTCCACCGCTTTCGTCCGTGTACCACACGTCCTCAATCACTGCTAGCCTTATGCTATTCCTATTCGCGTTCATCGACCACCCATCACGGAATGAATTACTTCCCAATGCTCTGAGCCGATGAGAGCTAGTAAAATTACATATTTACATAAAGCAATTCCTCAGACCTTGACAATTTTGCGATTTGTTCCTACGGTTGGGTCACCAGTGAAATTCGGAGTTGGAAGGAGGTGGGGTGGAGGCAGCTGACATCACTGTCACGCACATGCTCCAACCATCAATTTGCCGATCAAACCCCGAGTAAATGCTGAGTAAATGCTTTTATAGTTCATGATGGTTGCTCAGTACGGAGGAACGGTTGCTTAGTACAAGACTTGTCTGGGAAGACGCAAGCTTTTATTTGCACGTCAACCGGCTCCCGCAGCTGACGTGGAAGTGAACGCTGTATAGTCCACTTACGCATTCAAACGCTACCATTCTGAAAACACGATGAATGCGTACGCACAACTAAAATTGAAATTGATCAAGGCTGAGAACAACTTCTTTATTCTACTCCGACTCGAGTAACGGAGTGTATTTAGAATTAGATAGTCATCTAAAAATCGAGTATTGAGGCATTTAAAGCCTTTTCTCAGACTCAGACTCTCTCAGACCTTCCCATTCAGTTGGTATGACGCGATTAAAGACAGAAATGTTTAAGCTATTGAACTTGCACTTCTTGAACACTTCGGCAGTCCCCTTGAAATCCGATGGCAAAATGTGCTTCAGGATAGCTTGATGTGCCAGGACACTGCGTGCCCGACGTGACGAGTCAAATTTCGACATTTCACTTAGAGCAAACCAAATAGTGTTGGAGGCCAGAGCTCACGCAACTCGTATTCCACACGACATCATTTCAGTCTCCAGTTTTGAGGAGCATGTCTCGAAAACTTTACTTTTTACAGGAAAACGATCTGCTATATCAGCCACTCCCGAAAACGAAGCGGAGCTGTCGGATGAACAATATCAACCGGTAGATGATCTCCTGATGGAACTGCATCGCGATCGACGAGGACGTGTACGAGAACTGTTCGGCTAAGGAAGCTATGAAGCATTGGATTGACTTTTCTCCTCATTAGTGAAGTACAGTTACTGACGATCAAAATGAGAATACCGTAGTTTGCTTCACTTACGTCGCACTGTGCAGTTTTGTATTCTAAGTCGTGTGTTCGGTTGTGCCCGCTGTGAAGGATATCATGTTGTTGATGTTCAACTTTAAAAGCGCTCAGAGCCTTTTCTTGCAGAACACCGGCGAACAATCCGGCATAAGTACGAAGTTATATTCTGCACTGAGTATATCCGTTCACGTCCCCTCGATCAGTGGATCCTACCTCTTCAGATGACAGTCGTTACGGAAGATTCACTCTAGGAATTCACACAATAGTTTACCATAGTGCCAATAATACCAATTATCACGCGTTCATGGCAGCATAAGCTTTCGAAATACATGACGAGCAATGGACGAAGCTCATCCCCGAGTGGTACTTCTAACAGTTCGACGTCTGGATTACAGTTTTTACCAGTTGGGCTACGCACGCTAACGCGTGCATCACATGCCCACTACCCTTATCTACGACTCGTTAGAAGACCAATATAAACAGTATCGGTTGACTTCCTCCATAACTGCTTCCTAACCGCGCCCACATGACATTCACACTCTTCATCGGCCTACGTGACTTTTCGTAGACAGACGCAAAAACCGACATACAAAGAGACACACAAAGTTACCACTTTATTTAGAGAGAGATCATATGATTAAAAAGAAAGTTGAAAAGCTGTCTGAAAGCCCGGACAGGTGGTAGTGTGCAGCTTGTCGCTCTAAGGCTTTCTTGTTTGCTCATACCACACGAGGAAATTGTGGTAAAGATATTGCGACTATAGCATAAACACGATTGCCATAATTATTGAAAAGCAAATCAAAGAATAAATCTCGAACTTACTCGGAGACACTTCTCCGCAGGCCGCAATGGAGGACTGAAATGGAGGCCTTCACATGTTTTTGAGCACTTTTGCGTTCATTCGAGCTCAGTGACTGGTACCACGGTAGAAGAGTTTCTGCGAAAAAGATGTGATCGCTGACGACTTTGAATAACCTTTCCGGAATCCACGCTTCTGACTCTAAAACACTGGAACTACTTGCGGCTATAAACAACAGTGATCCCTAAACTCCTAGTGAGTATCACTTTCAGTGGGAAATGGGGTAGTGCTGAAGGCCAGCCAGGCACCTGCTTTCCTAAGCCTCAGTGCACAATTAAGATCAAGTGCTCGGGGAAATATGCGGCTAACAAAGCTGATGTACCGATCCTATGGGTGCTAGAATTAATACAGCTTCGGTGAAGTCTAAGCTTCTCGGGAAATCGTTCAGACCACCAGAGCAGCGCCAATTTAAGGCACTGAAATATTGGCGAAATACCTCTCTACTTCCTCGAAGATAGAAAAAAAAANAAAAAAAAACAGAAAGGTAAAGATATCAATTTGACAGAGAACATTACGATCTCTGCAAAAACATGCACGGTGATCTAATTGGGTCGATCACCTTGAATATCACAATTCTTGCTAGACGTACATGTCACAAATCGATGTCAATCATTCTGAAATGAAGAAATTCCACAAAGAGGGTAAGTACACAAAATGAGCATAACAGTGCTTAATGCCAAAGTTGCCATTGAAAAGAGGTCATATCATCTTTACAATAGAATGTTCAAAAGGGAAAAGCGTAGGTTGGGACCTAGACAGTCGAGATACGATCCTCCTGAAGATTCGTGTTCTTTTCATACTCTACGGTTATGCTCCCCTCCAAACTCTCGTTTTTGAAATCTTTTCCGATTAAACGTCGATTTTCCACCAAAACCCCTGTTATCAGTCTCACATCTATTGTATAACCACCGGTAGTCGAAGAGAACATCGATTCGAAGGACTAGACTTGTCTAGAAGTTTTTTGAAAATGCGCGGATGGTAAGAGATTACGCCTATCACACTTGATCGAATTCCAGATTGATTCCACCATTTCAACATCAGATACTTACTCCGTCTGGGTCAGTGGAATGTTCACGAGCGAAATAATCCTCAGTCTTCTATCAAATGACAGAGTATGGGCACTGCATAGCGAACATATAAGGTGGGTATGTCGTAAGAGTTAAGATGTAGTCGACACTGAAAAAGTTTACTGAGCCCATGAATATCACTGCATCACTCACTTACTATCACTTAACATCACTTACTGTATATAAAGCGCTCGCGTCTGTCTGTTTGCATGGGAATTCATAACTCCTGTCCCTTGGGCCTAGAACGTTCAAATTTGGTAGGAGCACAAACGGCAGAATGGAAACACCTATGGCACGTGATAGGAAGACATCTGAAATCTGAAATGTGACGGGGTCGTATTGTTAACAACTGATAAGTACTGATAAGTTGCCCTCAGAAAGTACGACCCATCTACGAAATAGAACCCCGACGCAGAAATCAGTTCGGTATGGTCGGTAATCAGAAGGTATGTAGTTTTAGCTCTTCAGTATGTTTCATTATAAGACGGGATGGTAAAGTAGGGTGACAAAAAGTTAGTGGGAAGTGCAGTGATAGGGATCGATTAAAGCTGTTTTATTATGAAGAGAAGAAGGTTCAGTTCATCTATTGCTGTTACCAGTCGGGCAATGCATGCTTATGCATGCATTGTCACGACGACGGCTCATCCGTGGGCTTAAAACTTCTGCAGGTACTTTATCAGGTGATATGAAATTTCCGCGCAAACAGACAGACAGACAGACGCGAGCGCTTTATATGTAGTAAGGATATTATGACCGCTATCCAGCAAGGTTTGTGACTCAATGAGGGATCACGGTTCCTCTTTGCTTTTATATTATTCGCTACAAAACCTTTTCTACCGCTAAGAATCTAGGAGCCTCTACTAATGATATATGCTTGGAGAAAAAGTTCCATTGATAACATCCACCTATCCTTGCAGCCTGCTTCTCCTTGAGATATAAAGAGTCATTAGGCATTTTTTTCAGGAGACTTTGCCCATAAAGATGGGGAGCACATCCAGTATAACGAACTTTTCGTGGATAACTTCATCAATCTAGAGGAACAATTGACGACAGGCTGCTTTCATAGTCCGCCGGCGTGCCGGCCGAGGTAGTGCTAGGGAGGGGGAGGGCAGACGATCGGTCGACGTGGTCGCGCGCCCAAGCCCTTCGAATGGCTGAAAACAAAGAAAAACAAGATTGAAAACCATTCGCATAAGCCCCTCCGAAGGGCAAATGCCACCCTCCCCCTCCCTCGCACTACCTCGGCAGGCACGCCGACACGCCGGCGGACTATGAAAGCAGCCAATCACTTCCTTAGCCCTTGAGTAGATACTTATGGAATGAACCAAAGGAGACCAGAGGAATCCTGAAACAAGATATAAAATTGGTAGATTTGAATAAAAGTTTGATAGAGAATTTCCATGACAGAATTAAATGTAAACATTAGCAGATCAAAGACCGACCCAACATCTAGCTTTGTTCTCAAAGTAAACGATGTGTTTTCGATTTTGTGGACAATGAGAGCCAGTCCGTGGGCAAAAATCGGTCGACCATCTTGTGGAAAAAACGATGTGCGACTGAGTACATTTCGCTGGCACTGAATTAACATATGAACGTTATAAAAGAATGAAAACAACAAGTGTCGAGGCACTCATTCAAAAATGGGATTAAACTATAATACGTACGATATGTATCTAAAATTTAATAATGATGCATTATTGTACTTTTGAAACCCTAAGATAAACTGGTTGGAAGTTCAAGAGCCTATCAAATTGAAATAGGAAGATTCTTGAATGATATGAGTGTAGAATAATTCTCCACATCATTTCACTCTCTGCTTGAATAATCAAGAAAAGTAAAGACTATCATCTTATCATACAGAGATCATAGATCTGGACAAGTTTTCAAAAAAACCTTCCCTTTTCTAAGGGTTCGCGAGGCGTGCAAGTGCTTCGCTAATGCGGAACTTTGCTCGGAGCTTGACCTGAGCAAGTTGTAATCAATTATGACCAAAGTTCCATCTTCCCACACTGGTTCTCTTTTGAGAGACTATTCCTAGAACGATGCACGTCTGATGAAGCTTTCACTGACTGATACTCAGCATTTATCTTATCTTCAGAGCTCTCGGTTAGAAGATGAAATGGAAATACAGCTCAAAGCAAAGTTGTAATATAATATATTTGAAGTCCTCTCATTAAATGATACTAAAATCCTCCTTGCTGCGTATAACACTGATGTCATACCAATTCTGGAGTATAGCACAACAATTTTTACTCCGTCGAAACACCGTAATATAACTCGGTTTAGGCAGTTCAAGTAAATTAATTCTTTGCTGCCATAAATCACCATATTCAGATATCCGGGATTTGCGTCTCGAAACCGTCTTCTAGGTTCGAAGTAGCTTTCATTCAGAAGGAGAATATGGGATGTGATAATGGTCAGCAAAATACTCTGTGCCAAGTTGAGATTCGACTTAGTGATTCATTTGGTACATATAATGCCATCCAGCACTAGTGGGGACCATAGTAAGATTAACTTTAGTACAACTCGTTCAGGTCTTGGGCACCAATTCTCCGTAAATCGCGTTGGATCAGTGTACAGTCCCTCAACTGAGCTTGATTTCTTTCCTAAATCGACGCCTAAACGCCTATCTTAGTGAATTTCAATTATATTGTGCCCTTGTGTGTCGTTTGTTGCGATTGCATATTTGTTGTTATCTTGCAACCACACATGCTTGACATGTAATAAATAAAAATGAATGATTAAATAAAACATAGACAAATGGCGAAAGGTCCAACAAAAAAGCGGAGATGCACTGTCTCATCGAGCATTTCAACGAGCTGAGTGATGAGATCGGACACATTTAAAGCCCTTTCACATATTCGGTCTGAGGACCGCCATGGAAGAGTCGTTTACTGATTTACATACATATTGTCTGAACAAGTGAAGTGAAGCCTAATATCCTCAAAGATTTATGAGCGCACCAATGGAAGGGAAAAGTATTGATTGTAGCTGAGCGCTTTGAGCTCTCGTGATTCACTTTTCTTATCCATTCACAGAATTTCCATCAGCTATAAACGTACGACAATGAAGGTAATGAACATTTCGTCAAGCCTATTTGGTCTGAATTTAAAGAGGATTTCTGCTTGGAAATATCTTGAGCGCAGACCACATTAAAACCACATCGGAAAAACCAAGTACGTCAAAATGTATAAAACAATGCTGAGACTGGCTCGAAAGATTGATTGAAGCAAATGAGCGGTTTTTTTCAAGAAAAGAATGCTGCAAGTGTTTTTCTCGGATGTTAGCAAGTATTCTGCTTTTGAGCATCTCTTCACATGCATTCTCTCTGTCTACCTTGCATATCAAGTGCTCACCGGCACTTGATATGCAGTCTATTCCAAAGCCGTTCAAACAAGCAACAAGCAGAGAACGAGCTGGTTCCTAATCGATCCTTGTGAAAAAGTCATCCATCTGACCTCAATACAGGCAATTCGTATCAAGGTGCACTCGGTTCGAACAACTCATTCCAAGTATCATTTGAGATCTGAGCAGAACTGCTATCGAACCAGAACTTTCCACCAAACAACAAACAAACTTATGTGGTGAACTCGATTAGTTCGATCATATTCGAGAAATGCTATGTACAATGACAGCAACGCCTCCTCCCTTGTCGAATGGTTTAAAAAAAGGTTTTTAGTAATACCAACGCAAATGCTTTCGCGCTGATGCACTCCACATGGGGAAAATGATATAAAGCAAATCAGTGACAGCAACCTCAGTTGTCAGCACTTTTCCATTGAATTAAGCGATCAGCGGAAAACAGAGAAAGACTCCATTAGTGCTTCGCCGCTGCTATTTTGATCATGTAAAAGAATGCTATGGCTAACTCTAGAGATCCGAAAAAAAACTGAAGACCATAGAAAGTTCGCATTCAATCGAATGGTCGATAGATGTATACCTACACCAGTCGAATCGCACGACTGTCGCCGTGTCCTCCTCCTTTTCGTGCTGAAATGGCGCTCCGCATGCACCCTTTTTATATTGCAAGCTCTGGTCCAGGAAAATGGCAGTCACTGATTTTCGGCCGGACACACACACACACCGACACACACACATACACACACACTGACAAACCGACAGACACACTTAGCGAGCTATACATATATAGTAGGATATCGGGGGATCGTAGAAACCACCTTTTGCCTTTGTTCAGAATATGGATCAAACTTCGACTCGAACGACCCGGCATAAAGAAAGCTTGTTATCAATATTGAGGGTGTTCCCACAATTTTTCATCAAAACCTGCTCAGAGGAAGACTGCTGTTTCTCATACTTTGTCGTTGGAGGTCGTTTGTCAGGAAACCTGGAGAGCACACCCACGCGTGTCCAATTTTCCACCGCCGGCGTACAACATTTCTTCCAACGTTACTATGCGGCTTCGCATTCCACATTTGCACGCCACGAATCTTCATTGTTTTGCTCCTTTTCATGCAGATCCTATAGGAATTTCAAACTGCTGACTGAAGGCATCTCAAACTTATCGGACATCCCTAGCAGATACTGCGCCAGTGATTAAAACAATCCAAACGAGCTCCTCATGCAGCGATGAACCAGCGCCTTCTTGCGACGCCTATGTAACCCCGCCCAAACAGCACCACAAGTTTTCGACCACTGTCTCTCTTTTGCTATCAGCATTCGCTTCCTTCTTTCATTCCTTGAACGAGAAGCCTGAAAAAATACCCTTCAAACCTGCCTTAACACATCTAACTAGGAAATTTCTCGTCCACAATACGATCTGCTCTAGACGGTATCAGTCGAAGTCGCTCTCAAAAGCTCGAAGCAAAATGGGAGTGGGTAGGAGAGTATGAGCGTTAACTGTCAGCATTGCTATATTCTAGACGGATATATTCTACTATTTGGGAATAACATCTTTCTTTGTGGTCTAACAATTATACATGAGTGAAATATGCCTTCTCAAATCAGTCCAGGATCGCGGCGCGCAAGACCCTGGAAGCGTTTTGGATTACCGCTAAAGAACCGCTTATGAACAGGAAGGAGGAGTGTGTAGCCATAACCCGTGAACTCGCACCCTTCCTTGACCTGTGTAATCTTTGATCTACGATGAGGTCAGTGGGAGGTGTTACTGGTTATTTTATTACGAGGGTGGTCGTCCTCTTGACTTAACGGCGGATTCCAAGGTGAGTAATCCATGCCTCATTCGACCAATACCTTTGGGGGTTTGCTAGTCTACTTGAGGTTTTGCTGGAGTTTTGTTGAGGCTTTTGGGCGAGCATGCCACACAATGCTTTGCACTACTTCAGACCCTGAAGAAGGCGAAGCAGCCGAAACGTTGGCCTAATAAATTGTGTTCAGTCTTGAAAGGCTTGAAGAGGATTATCGTTAGTACCTTCTCAAATCATTTTTAGAGATGCGCTAACTTTTAAACTTTTGAGCTCTATATCATCTTGCCTTCGATAGTGACAAAAAAACGATGTTACTCGGCTTCGAAAATG
>UZAF01016779.1:4372-22792 GCA_900617895.1 Haemonchus placei
AGTTTATTGACAATTGAGCGCGCATTGAACAGGACAAACCCCCTCCACCCCCCACCCCACCCTCGCGTTCATCTAAAAACGAGCCAAGAGGAGCGCGGGAGGTTTTGCCGATAGCGTAAGTACTGTAGACCCTATTGATCGATCCCGTTTCCAGTGAGTTGCCGCTGGCGAATATGTAATGCGATCAATTGGTGCGAGCTGAGTTCGTAGGTCATATGCGGTCAACGTAGAGCTCAACTTGAACGTCGAATTTGCCTCCTTTTGGCTTGGGCACACTGCAAACGGATCATCAATTTTAGCAAGCCTCAACAAATTCTCATTGTTGTATTTTCACTAGCGTGGTGATGATGTACGCTCCTCCAAGGGGTGCCACTGGGAACTGCTTACTCCGTGGACTGAGCTGATCGCGAGTACTCGAATGCAGGCGACAGGCCTCCGTGACGGTCGGCCTACGAACACCCACGTCACATCAAAAATGTTAATGTCGCTTTATGAATCTCGGTTTAATGCTATGGCGTCCGCGAGAGCCGACGCGCCCTTGCGAGACTCGGTGAGTGTGAGAAGTTCGCGTGGGCCTCCGGTGCAAGGACGGCATCGCGGAGCAACTAGGTTAGTTCAAAAGCCCCGCAACGTACAGAAGACTCGCGTTGCGACGCTAGATGTTGCCACGTTAACGGGTCGCTCGCACGAGTTAGCCGAAGCTCTAAAGCGTCGATGAATTGATTTCTTGCAGTGCAGGAGACGGGGCGGTTATGCTGGGAGTCCATGTACAATGACCACGGCTTCGAAGCCGTTCTTTGTGGTGACCCAAAACCACCAACGGCGTTGGGATAATAGTCTCGAACGGTTCCTGTGATCCGATAGTAAGCGTCGAACGCGTCGATGACCGCTTAATGAAGATCGTTGTGGTCATCGAGCGCCAAAAATGCTATCTCTTCTAAGCGTATGCTCCACAGACTAGATGCTTCGAACAAACCAACGGCAAGTTCTGAAACCTGTCCTATGAAAAGACGGCTGTTACAAGAAGCCATACTTGTCGCGAGTCACCAGTAGAACCTGGCATTAAAACGAAGTAATAAAAAGCGAGAAAACGCACATCGGCGCTTTTTTCTTTTTTTTCTTTTTTGGAATGCTATTACTTCTTTTTCGTTTTCGCTCGCTCTTTCTCAGAAATAGATTTCGTATGTCCCTTACGTACTAGCTTGTCATGAAAGAATGTAAAAGACGCCTTGCCAAGATAGAAAGAATGTAGGAAATTTGTTTCCGGTGGATTTCTACTTGTGAAGAAATTGCACTGTTTGTTCTGGTCTTAGGGGTGGGTAGGAGAGTGGGGTAGGCGTTGATGAATCAATAGGACGATTTCCATCGATCACTTCTATTCCCGTGCTTTCGGTAGAGAGGCGATCAAGGAAGTTATCGTTCTTTCAGGTGACGAATAGCTTCTATGTGAGTTCAACGCAGAACAATTAACTCATCATAGGCATCCTAAAACGAAACTTGCCACACCTGGTCGTAAGCCTCGCATTATCAAAATTAGTTTAGGTAATCAAAGTCTCAGAGATAGAATGTTAGATGTTAGATCATATGCGTGCTGGGAGACTCTCGCTTACCAAGGATTTCGTGCACTCCTACGCCTAAACAGATTACAGGAACGAGGAGCTGAAATATGACCGTTCCNCCTACGTCGGAAAGCTGGGATAATGAGTCAGACCGAAGGTAAGCTTACACATGTCGTTCGGGATCTCACCATCCATAAACTAAGGAACCCCCGTGACCTACCCAACCAACAAAAGGGGCAAATTTGACGTTCAACTCGAGCTCTACGTTGACCGCATATGACCTACAAGCTCAGCCCGCACCAAGTGATCGCATTGCATATTCGCCAGCGGCAACTCACTAGAAAACGGGATCGATCAATAGGGTCTACAATACTCCCGCTATCGGCGAAACCTCCCGCGCTCCTATTGGCTCGTCTCTAGATGACTCCTGACAAACGATGAGAAACCTCCGGTTTTCAACTTGGTGCAATCCGAAGATACGGCGAAAAGGAAGATCCTGTTGTCCTGCACCCAGCAAGAGATTACGATAGGAGACGACTGATCATGGATGGGACGAAGCGCTACAAGCTAACAAAAAACGGATTCTACGATGGAATAGGAGAAAGCTAGGAAGAAGAAGAGGGGAAAGACGACTAAATCATCAATGACGGGACCACAAAACCGATCTGCCGCCAAAAATTCCGGTAAGAAAAATTGATTTGATTTGTTACAAAGTGTTTTGACTCGCATTGTTGTCAGACTCTTGCCCGGTAAGAAACGATTTGTGAAATTCGAAATTTCTGACTAGTTTCGAGACTCTGATTCCTCGCGACAATGGGTTAACCGCTTCGGATATCGCCAAGGCTCTCTTGTTTTCTTGGCGTAGGTGAACTGCACTCTCGAGAACGAATGGGCACCTGGGCTCGCTTTGAGTTTGATGGAAAATGCATGCAAGTTAAAAACGTCAAAATCTTCCAACAGATGAAATCGAAGGAGTTCGGAAGATCAAGTTCTTGAAGTACGAATCTAGTTCAGGTCGCCGTCTCAACTGCTCAGCTACAAGCAGTCCCCTATCCTTCATGAGCGATCCGATCTGGGATCAGGGGTAGGCACCTTCTTCTTGGATTGGCCTTCTTTTACCTGTTTGCTCATGACAACAGATTCAGATAGGCTATGTCGTCCACACTGCACCCCTTGTCATCAGACGGCGCAACCATTCTGTTGTTTTCTGATATTTACTTCTCATGCAATCATGATGTCCTATGAACATGAAGAAAGCGGAGCGATCGCCCAAGCCAGGTCAAATACCTATCGCCATACCGTTTGATCCTGTTGGCCGATCGATAGCTAACTTCCACTATTTCAGTGTTACGCGAGCATTTTAAAATAGCTGCTACTGCATAGCTGCTACTGCAAATCCTACCCAGAAAGCAGCATGGTTGACAAGGGGGACTAACATTGGGCCATCGATTGGCGGCGGGTAAATCCCCTTCATCGGCGGTTCGGCCTAAGGAAAAGGTGTGACATCTGAATTGTTACTTTACCCAAGTCTGTAAAATAAACTCGTTCTTATTTTTCAGATGATGCCTCTCATCGAAAGAAGAGTATCCTGCCATCTGGATTAGAGAATAATGACCAAGGATTGCGCGCAATGCTATGGGGTGGGGGAGTGTTGTTTTTTATAAAGGTATTGAGCGTCCATTCCTATCAGCCACTTGTCCCACCCTAAGTTTTCCCTTGTAGGACAGAAGGCCTTGTACCTTCTGAAGAGTTTGACCCATCCACATTGAATCCCTACGCACTGTTTCCTGCCGATGGACTCGACTTATCGAAGTCCATAAGCCGGTGTGTCTTGGCGTACCGGAGGTTTTCCTCTCAGGCAACTCTTTTCCAGTTTGCCGGGCGGCACAATAGCAGCGGAGTTCGCGAAGGATGTGCCTTCGAAGCCACCACTTCGGAAAGGTGAATTCCCCAAAGTCTAGAGGGCAACCGGCATCATAGAAGATGGCAGTCATCTTCATGCCATTTGGAGCGATCAATTCATGTATTGATCGTTTTCGCAGGAGCAGCACGTTTGACGGGAGGTGATGTGGATTTCTCCAACTGCAAGCAAAGAGGACTGAATACGATACTTCGCACATGCTGATCTCGTGCAATCACTGCGGTACTTCTAATACAATCTTGGCGGGGCATGTCTCTGCGGATATAAGCGATGAGCTGTGAGACGTCAGCAAAGAGGTCTTTCCTGAAATAATGGTGGTAAAAGCTCACTTGACCGCATATTCTTGGCATCTTCATAATCTTGCCATGGTCACTGTTGTTAGGTTCTTCAACCAGCTGCGAGCTCTCTCTATGGACAGCGGAATTGAGGGTCTGGACCTCGAGCGATGCATGACTGTGGAGATTTGATGAAATCAACTGTGAAGCAGACTATGGATATGAAGACCGTCGTCTTATTTTCATGTATTTCCATTGTTTCAAGATGATTTTTTCGAAGTTTTTGTTCGCCGCCCTAGGACAACTTTGTAGAAAGTTAGGATTTTGTTTGAATTTCGAATTCAATTGTTTTTATGAGGCCTGAAGAGAAGCACTGAGATTTGGCGATTATATCTTGCTTCGCATTCGTTTTCGCTCTCTTAGAAGCTTTTTTTCTTCATTCTCTCCCTCCAGTTTAATATAAAATTTATGGGTAAGATACAACCTAATCTTCTTAAGAGGAAAAGATCAACTATCACGTATTTGCTCTTTTGACTTCGGTAGAAGTAATGTACCCAAATCTGCTCTTCTTTTACTAAATCTTTCATGTGGGTTCTTGAGGTTGAGCGCGCAGTTGAGGGGGTTATTCATTCTCTATCCATTTCTAGTGGGAAGAGTGATTTTCTCCTTCTCTTTCCAGCTGGGTAACTCAGCTTATCACACAGCCTATAACAGCTTATCAGCGGCCCTATCCTTTTGTTGGGAAAGTGATTTGAGTCTATCACACTTAACCGGCTGGTAATCTCCTCGGTGTTTTCCCTATTTAATGAGTCCACCTTCATGGTTATCACATTGCGATTTATTCCTGCCCCAGCGGAGTCAACCTTAATCCTTTTCCGTGTTTGTCCTCTGTCTTATGTTTGTCCCGGAAGGGAATCAACGAATGCATCGAGAACGTGACCTATAGACTGTTTTGGTGAAACTCATCAATTTGCTTTTGTTTCACTCTCATTTTTATCAAAGCTTTTTGATAGATTACCAGTAACTGTAGAGGCACGGTATGGGAGTTGTGCAACAGCACACAACACTGCCTTTGTTGAGATTTGAGCTTGAGTAATGCTCGAATTCATCGCATTCTCTTCAATTCGACAGAAATTTCCCGTCCAAGTGAGGGGAGGGGCACCTTGAGAATGATGGAAACATTCAGTTCATTCAGTTCTGCTTCCTCCATCACTGAGTCCTTCATAGCTGGGCCACCGTTTTTGAACCTTTTATAATTGTTCACCTGCGCTTATCATGCTATTCTCTGACCCTACTTATAATTTGATGGGGGCTGGCTAAGCTCTAAGTGTGAGTGAAGGTCATCCTGTGCTCCTGCTCTAATACAAGTAGTCATCCTTACGAGCTTTACGGGATATAAACAATATCAACCAATGCCTTTTTCACAGGTGATCTCACGGGTGGTCGTTTCGCTGGCGTGTTCGCCGATGCCGACCCACGTAATTCCACATGCTTTTTCATCTACGATTTTAGTATCAGACTTAAACTCGACAAAAGTGCTGTAAAGCGCTGATCTAGAGTTTTCACTGTGATTACCCACATCGAATTTGCGCTCCAGAGAGTCAAGTTCACTATGGATGACGTTTTGCGTCTCATGCATCTTTGAAAAGAGCTCGAAGATCTTGTCAAACTTTTCGAAATAGACATCCCATCTCTCCAGGATGGGTTTGAGCCACGATGGCATCATTTCAGCGGACGCCGTCGTTGGCGGCATAGAGCGGTAGTGCGGAGAAGGCAGGTAAAGTCACCACGCACGACGAGGACCTGTCCCTCTACGACACTGACCCTCTATTATCCTCTCATACACTGACCCTCTACGCACTGACCCTCTATGTCACTGGCCCTCTGTGACAACATCGTAAAGCCTGCAAGATTGAAGATGGAGCTTTCCCGCAAAGTTCGTTACTGGTTGGCTGCTTTCATAGTCCGCCGGCACTGCCTCCGCGGGCACGCCGGCACGCCGGCCCGCCGGCCGGCCGGCGGACTATGAAAGCAGCCATTGCAGTAGACCCTACTTATAACCGCGGCTGCGAGAAAGAGCCACCAAGAGGCCATTCATGTAACTGGTGATATTGCACTTTGGTAGTGAAAAGTCGTTTGATATTGACTACATTTTTATTCAATGTCGTTATAAAAACATGCTGAAGAGGCCCCATAGACATTAAAAAGGCGAGCTTCCAGCAACAAGGTGAGCTAGCAGTACTCATTTGTCAAGATTCTCCATCAGACGCTGGACTACTACCATTAAGAATAGTAATATGTATATAAGCCCGGCCGATCGATCGAGACGTCGCAGCGCTCCAAGAGAAGTCCGTCAACAGAGTGGTCTCTTTTTGTGTATGGCTGGGCCTGTCTAAAACCTTTCTTACTTCAGAAACATTGAGGTTGTCGCAGTGACCAGTGACCATTCACTTTTGGGGAGCATTATTCCACATGAAGTTGTAGTGACTAAGGCACGCAGGCTTGCCAGAACCGAAGAAGAACGTTTCTCCAGTAAAAGCGGACATCTCCTGCTAATCTGATCTACCCACTGACACTGTCCTTTATGGCTTATTCGGATTAGAAACTACTTGTCGCCAGCAACGACCTTGTGACTAGATTTAGTCAAAACGATGCTTTTCAGATAGCAAACTTAGCAGATGCTCACCGGATGATGTAGCCCTATCCAGCTTGTTTGGGTCACAGCCCCAGCTATTTGATGTTTATTAGCGAGAAGGGAGGCAGTCGTGGCGAGTCTGGGCCCAGCGTCTCGAGCCTCAAACTGATATGTAGTGCTTCCGTGTGCTGTGACTGCCTCACTACATCCCACAAAAAATGAAGGGAGCGTTTAATATTCAAGAATAATTTTTTCTTGCGAAGGTCAGGAATGGAAGTCGCTCGCCCATCTCGTTCACAGCTTCTGTCTCTTCTGCAATATCAACGCTTCGATGGAAATCCTTCTTTGAGCGCTTCGGGACGACTCGATTTAAAGGTATTCACGAGTGAAAGTCAGCAAGTTAGGCATTCCCACTTCCTATAGTCTTCCAACTTTTGACAAAAGCTGTGAGGTCCTGAAGGATTAGACAGCAGTTGTGACTCATCAAAGGATTTGGAGTAATTGGATCTAGAGAATTGGAACCGAAGTTGTACGACATAACATGCTTCTAAACCAAATGAGTGGATAATCTTTATCACATAATGACAGTAACGTGAGGAACATTTGCACGCAGATCAACAAATTCAATAGGATCGGATATATTATGCATATTTCAGCAACACACACTGTACATACCTGTTTAACACCTTACAACGTACATCTTGATAAGATCCTCCAGTGTATCAAACTAAAAACGTCCTAGTTTGTTCAGCTATCCAGTTCGATATGGCATCGTTGTATACTGACTCTTACTGAAAAAAGGATCTCGAAGGCACAGAACAAGATGATTTTGAGGAACGCTATTCATCTTCAACAATGGAATTGTTCTACAGATGAAGCGGTGCATCTCACATAAGCTGTCGGTTGTTGCGCCCTTACCGGAACCTACACCGACCGCTTTGTGACGAAACAACGCCTCATATAGTAGCCTTGCAAGAAAACGATTCGTTCCAACAAGATTGCTCTAGAACAGTTTTCGACGTGGACTGTACCTTTTGGCTGTTTTTTAACAACTCTCATTCATAGATCGCCGAAGTATGAGGAGATGCGCTTGTGATTGAAATACGAAGTCGGGCTCATAATATTCTGGTGAAAAGTAAGTTGAGAGATCGATGTCAAAACCAAGCATCCATATCAATGCCGCTTTCGCCATAGCACTGATTTTTCTTGAACATTTGAAAGCTTCAATTTTGGTGATCGAACAGTAAATACGGTAGCTATCCTTCTATGCCTCGATCGACAAGTAAAGTACTCGTGTCGGAACGACCTGGAAAGCTCTGTTCATTTTCTGCTCAAACGTTCCCTATGATAACTGAAATTTATCGGAGAATTTATGTTTGTACTGGGTAAAATCGAAGAGCAACAGGAAAATTTGTTGCATCTATTCGCTTCGCCCGTAGTGTTTAGACCTGCTTAGACCACGCATCCAGCACCTTGCTGGAATACGTAGTACCCGCTTCGAGAATGACACGGGCAGTCACTGACTGGGACACTCATTTTGGACATAATGAGAGCATGACCCCAAGAAAAGCGCGTAAAAGAAGGAACAGAACTGACTTGTTCAGAAGTAGGTACGGCGCAAATTCGGAATTGTAGTACAGAAGAACCACAGTTTCATAGATTATAGTCGCAGCCGGTTGAGGAATCTTCAACATTTCATGGAATTCAAAGTAGGAGAAGTAAAACATGCCAATTGTAGACATTACAATAACCTGAAAAAGAAATTTTGTGGTATTCCATAATATGCTGAAGAAGCTGCTTCGATACGCTGCTGTTGCGAATTTCATAATATGCATGAGAAGCTACTTCGATACGATGCTGTTGTTAGTTTGAGAGGCGGTCACACTAAAACAGGCTTTCCCCATGGGTAAGGGGTAACTGTGGCCAATGACGGTAAGAACGGCAAATGAGTCTTCGTTGTAACACTGAATGTTTGTAGATGGACTGCAAATTGAAGCAGGGACTATGTGAATTCCTCGCTTGGTGTGATTCACTTTTGCGCTGCTGACTAACTATAAAGAAACAATGTGAGCCATGCCACAAATTTACAACTAGCTCATGCTCCTTTCTTTCAGGCATATCAGCAACGTTGAGGTCCCTCTATAACCCATCCTAGTCTAAGACGGATTTGATGTCCCGTGAATGTGTGGCACAGTACCCGAACACCTCCAACACCCGTCACATATACGACGCAAAGCAANGGGAGTGGGTGTCTGGTAAAGGGGGTTATGGTGCCACATGTTAACGGGACGTCAAAATCCCTCCAATCATATCACTGCCGTATGAAAGGGAGTTGAATAGAATCCGATTGTTCTTTTTCGTCTATACTCTTAGATGATCTTTTTCTCGCTCACCCAACAAATTGGAAAATTCTCGAAATACCCAATATAATAAAGGAATATTCACACCGGCACAGTCGGTATTGATCAACGACCGGCGGTGTCAACAGAACTCCAGCGCTCAGCGCTCTTTTTGAAACGAAGCGCGTTCACAGCCAGTGTCTAGAGCAGGACCGCAGAATCGGACAAGCATGAGATCGTAAGCTCGTGAAGGAGAAACGACTTATCTCAGTCCAAGAAGTGATGTAGTGTCAACTCAGCGTCTGCAGACATCTCTCCTTCGCTATCCACTGAAAGCTCTCTTGTAACCAACTCTTTTTGGGGGCTGCCAACCATAAGAGGAGAGCAACAGAAATTAAACTGATGGACGCCTACAAGGAAGGAGCCAAATGGTGAGCAGCTCATCTGGAAAAGCTAGACTGCTGTTTGACGACTTTTCGAGTTCGCCTTAATTTGAAATTGGACGATATATCGTGAAGCAAAAGTCCCAATTTTTTTTCGGAATTTTTAGTTCCTACAGCTGGAAAACCTAGTTGAGGAACATGGGTAAAAGCGCTCAGTCTCCCTGCGATACGTCCGTCTATCCTACAAAGTGCGCAGAGCTAGTATCTAGGGAGCCCATGTGCCGAGTCTGAGTGCCAGTTGCCTGAGATATAGCCCATGCTTTGTGGCATGATCCTGATAGGGAGCTCAAAAATTTGTAAAAAACCAACCTGTAGAGTGAGGCGAATTTCGGAATTGTTACCAAATCTTAGAGTTCCTCGAGCGAAAAGATACACGCATATTGCAACGTATGCAAAAAGTCCAGTTAAGCCAAACACGTGATTGCATACCCTGTTCATCCTAAAACATAGAATTTGCAAAAAAATGAGCCATTGTTCTAAATGAAGAAGAAAAAATGATCACTCCGAAACAGAGTATTGATTGCAGAGAGGAAAATCGAAGAGGTCGAAAATACACGTGGCAGTTGTGAAGGAAAAAGTGGACCACAATCGAACTGCTATGCTAATGCAGCGTATTTTTAGACTCTTTCTGTAAACTCACCACACAAGAAAAGGTGACAGTGGTCCATGTGTAAAGAAGCGTTTCATAGTCTGCGGACAGAATTGATATCCACATAGTGGACTGATCGTCAGCGCGATAATTGTGATGTGCAGTGCTCCAACGAGACCCAGATAAATCTAAATTCGGCTAGAATTGAGATTAAGGAAACTCTTTTCCCTTTTAAAACAAGTGAGATGGCAGCTTGTGAAGTATTGGATTAGATCGCTCGCTATTCTAAATTCTATTCTTTATGTTCCAAAATTTCTCACAGGCCTACTGTAGCAGTTCTAACAATCACGATAAGAACGAAATCATGTTAAGATTCGCGCCGGTAGAAAGGCTCTCATTCCCGTGGGACATTCTCCCAGAATGATGTGAAAAAATGTCGTCAGTCGAGCCGCGTCTGCTTACATCGTATCATTTGGAAATAGAGCATGCATTATGGACTTTTTTGTTTAGGTGCCTTCAAGAAACGTTTACATAAACTGGACAGAGGTGGTGTAGTGGCAAATGGCGCACCATCTCACACGCATGACCAGGGGTCCGAGTCCCGGATCGATATCCGCCTGAGCGACAGAGCCTTCCATCCCTCCGGGGTCGGTTAATTGGTACCAGGCTCGCGTCTGGGAGGATAAATGCACTGACTTGTACATCGGCTAGCCACCGCAAGTCATTGTATAGGCCACTACGCCACTACATTTTTTAATGGAAGTCGAGTGCGGAGGCGAATCCCTCAAACGGGATTGATTGACGCCAAAAACTTTATCCTTTATATACATGAACTGTAATCGTATTGGTTTACTGGCAACACAAAGTGATAAATTGAATATAGAGTGTAGAGCAAAATATTGCGCCACACTCTGAATCCGTATTTTCACTCAGTGATGATGAACATCTTATGTCATTGTCTGGAGTGGACTTTCATGCACTGTAGGAACTGACAGAGAAGACCAACACATCTATTGGAACACATGGAATATCAAAAGCTCGGGCCATTAAAAGAGAAGATGTTCAGGTGTCGCATGAATTCAGGGAGATTCAGATGACACAGCGAGTTTGCATCTGCGGTTTGCCCTTTGAGCACGATAAGGCGCGTATTGTAGTTGTATCAAGAAATGGATTATCTGCAATAATCATATTACTACTGAGCGACCTCGGTTACTACCGGCTGAACCTGCTCAAAATGGGATCTTTTCGAAAAGTAGCACGCTATCGGTTTTGCTTGTATGGCAAGGGTGTGCTAGTGTTAGAGGTGCTTTCGAGGGAACAGAACATTAACTTCGACTTCGGAGTTAGTATAGCCAATCGCAGCTCACTTCTTGGCCGTTCGAAAATATGATCATCACCACACACAATCGCTCTCAATGTAAACTTTTGCTTCTTCAATCAGGACTTGGCTTACTACCACCTGCCTACTTTCAGTTCTGTGCTGTTAGATTGAAGACTTTATCTCTTATCAACATGTCGCCTGCTACTTAAGCACTCACCACTGCTATTTAGACACGCCTACACAATTCTGCTTTCGCCTACATGCAAAAAAATCGAAGCGATATTGCATGGTTTGTTAAGAAGGTTGTCGCTACAACTATCAAAAAGTCGGAAGTTGAACACGGAAAAGTCAACATCAAAAGAATCCATAGCCTCAATAGAAAAAATTCAATATAATGCCAAATTCTCGCCCCCTTCAAACCCGAACCGTACTCTCACGATTATGAAGCGTCACCCTCACCACTACTCCAACCAAGGGCTCATAGGCTTGTCTCATCCCGTAATTTCAGTTCGCTTATGTTAGGCCTCCCTAGAATCACCTCATAACTCCATTCAGCGATCGCTTAGCAAAATTGGAAAGTAGATTCGAGATCAGCATCCGAAAATACGTCTAGCAGTTTAGATTTCATTCCAAATGACCTCTTCGACTTGGGTTCGTTTCCTGGTAAGATCCGTGGCCAATGCCGATACTACTAAGAAGACATAGCGATTTTTTTTCCATTTTCCAACCGTCCGGGCTGATGTTTAAAATTAAGTATGTAGCATCAAAGAATGAATGAAGCAGAGTCAACAATAAATATTTCATTGAAAATTACCTCCAAAACAGTCTTCGACAGCACTCGACCAGCAGAGTATGGATAGAATGTATAGGCGACCCGATGAAGAATCAGTGTCCCGTCCAGGATCACGTATGTAAAAAATGACGTCACGAAAAATGCACCCAAGATCTGTAAGAATGAGTAAGAATGAAATTTGCCCCGCTGAAAAAAAACCCCAACATTGAGAATGGTGAAGACACAACGTTCAATCAACGTTCTCATAAAAGTTTGAGCATAAAGTTGAACAACTAGTTCAACGTATGATTGCACTGCCTTTGCATCTTCAAAGCTTTATCTCTTAAACTTCACGCCTCTAACCATTCCTAACGTCACTCTCATATCTTGTCCACCATACCACATATAATAGTAATGTCATGGGTATTACCCTTTCTACCACACCATATGTAATACTACCACCAGCACTGCGTCACTGCTTTTAACGTTTTCCTCACTATCACTATCGTCGACGACCCCTCTACAATGAATTTCTCACGAACTGATGACAAGCCTATGAACCTCTCCCTCCCGTACTGTAAACTCTCAAGGTTTGTTAAAAAGAAATGCATGTCGTCAACTGTGTCTATAGAGGTTTTGTCGCTGAAATCGCTGAATAACGTTAGGAGCTTTCTTTCATTCTTTTACTTTTGCATGAGACACCAGCCTTTAGCCATCGTTTAACAATGTTTTTCTTGTAGTCTTCTGGCGTGCCATTAGCTATGCTTACATTATCGAAAGCACTGTTCACGATAGCTTTTGGGTATCCGGTTTTCGACGGATAATGAAAGTGATCGTTAAGAAGAGCTTGAGAATCGGCGTATTAAAAGAAAAACAATGGGCAGGAAAGTAGTGTAACGAGGACTGAAAGAGTTTCAGACATGGAAAATCGTACGACTGACTAAACTGCCGCTGAAGAATCGAATTTCGTCTTTTATTCTTCCTCTGCCTTTGGTGCAGTTGAACATGCAGATAATCTGCAGAATGCTGCAGCAGCAGGAGAACAGCAAAGAACAATAGAATCGGAGAAGAACATCTTCTCACCACTCGGTAATCAGCTGATCGTATGCTGAAGGGTGAGTCCTGGTGCGAATATTGCAATCTGTATCGTCTCTACACCCTTCTCACATAACATCGGCCGACGGCTTTGGCATTCGACCGATTCGGTAAAGAGGCTCCTGTTATGCCTAAACTCTTGAGTTTTGGGGCCCGACAGCGTAGTTTCCGTTACCCTTGGCGGCCACTGGATGATCCTGAGGGCAAAATTAGGAAAACAGTTTCATCGTGAACTGTACCTTTAGGCTTTTCTTAGCTTCTCTACCTTATCGCTTCACTACATGCGATCACATCGACGCCTCTTTCAATGGCAGTAACACTTTCATCTCCTCTATTTGAGAGCAACATACCCTTTCGGTGCAAGGTTCACTGACTTGAACTCCCACTAGCCCGCGCTGTCAGATGTACAGGGGAGACGGGCAGTAGGAACGGTTTTGCGTAGTCAATCCGCCGCATGTCGCTGTCGCTGGCCATTTGCCCCGTTATAACAGTTCTAGCGTTTATCGTTCAGCTCAATTGTTGTGTGGTTATTACTTGAGGCATGACTCTACTGGCAGTTCTTTTGTTTTTGTATTTCTTACTTGCTGCTAGATCTTGCTACATGCCTTCGCGCGCGGCGTCTCTCTCGCCGCAAAGCGACAATTTCGTCCCAGTTTCCCCACTCCGCCATGCATTATTAGTGAACTTCTCATTACCTTATCAATAAAGCTGGTCTTCAGATCCATAGCGAACCGTATATGGGCAATAAATTCACCAATATAAAGCTGTAATGCAACAACAGACATTATCATCAGTATAGTGAATGAGAAGTCGGAATTCCAGCCGGCGAATTTTTTTGTCGCCTATAATAGTGCTCTATGTGGGAAAATTCAAGCGCCTATGGTTTTAACTGACCAAAATCATCGGAATCTGGGCGATACCGGAGAGAAGACAGATGGAAATCGTTTCGATGGCCAATACTGTTCGAAGCTGTGTAGAAAACGTCAATGTAGGACATGTATCTGCTGGTGTCGTCAACTCTTTAAAGATAGTGTCGTGGTGGTCCATACTTCGTTTCGTTTTTTAAGGAAATGTTCAAGACGACCCTGCAACAAAACGAGTAAAAACTAAAGAACTCTGAAAACAGAAATCGCACCATACAATGGATTCATAAAAGCAATAAATATGAACCGACAAACAGGTTATTCTTATTATGTGCGGTGTTATTTATAGAGAAGACCCATCAAGCAACGATGTTAGTGGCCATAGTGTTAGTGGCCATAGGTGTGGGACAAAACTGTGGACCGGTGGAATTGATTTTCACCTGCTTCAAGCAAAAGTTCCACCGATTACGGTGCCTTCTCCATTCACAATAAATGAATTTTTATGAATTTGAACGCCACAGTTTCATTATCATTTTCGTTTGGAACATCCATGAGAATACCCCCGCGTAAAGGATGCTGCCCACACTTGACCAACGTTTTCGTTCTTGTCCAGTGCCAACATTCCAATGTTACAGTATGCTATTCAAGGGAAGGGAGTGGCAAAGTAGCGATTTTACTTTTTTTTGATAAAAACTCAGATCCGGATGCTATCAGGACTTCCCACTTCCATCACGGCCTGCCCAGGGTCATTTGGGAATGCCTCCGTCTGTGGCATTACTGTAGTTCCACCCAGAACTTCTATTTTGTTAAAATCTTCATGCCTATATAAAGATTTTTTGCTAAGGAGGACTGAGTCATCATTTGGTTGATTCTAGATCTGTAGATTTGAAGCCGACCTAACACTGTTTCAGCTGCATGAGACAGGAAGCCAAGCGGATTTGAGGAAGTGAAGAGAAAGCACTTTCGTCACTGGGTAAAAGTGTCAAAATGATATATTGTAGTTCTATGGCGGAGGAGGTTCTTTGCGAAAATGGGGGTGTCATACCCTCTTCATATAAACTAATGGAATCGAAATGAGGTGGAAAGGAAGTCGGCAAAAGGAAATCAGTCACTGGAAATAATGGGCAATCATTAATTGTATTCGCTTCACAAGTTCGAAGAAAATGCAAATAATCACTGAACTGTAGCATCGCAGGTCACAGCGACATGAACGATGCCTTTTTCCCATCTGTCAGACTTACTGGAAGAAAACCTGGCTACGTACTTAAGTGACATATGTATTAGACGCAATATATTACCACAACTAATTACCATGCATAGGTGAATGCAAAGTCAGTGATCTCAGGTTTTTCCCTAGATAGAGAGAAACTGTAAATCATTTTTTATAGGTGCGTGTACTCGGCATTGACATGATACTTATGGGCGTAATCTCATATAAGTTAGACGTATACTACGCATTTGCAGTGTTTCACCTCAGTGCCGATACTCACGAAACGGAACTGGCATTCAGCTCGAAATCTGTTTACGCTAAGCATTCATTAGAATTATCCTTGAAAAGCTCCGAAAAGTGAGCAAACTCCATTCAAAGTACCGACTAAATCGACGATTTTGCTTAAGCTCAGGAAACCATTGCTTTAAATTCGAAATTCGAAAATTTTCTCTCTTTCTTTAGGTTAATGATCGTTAATGGCATCTGATGTATTACTTGAAGCTACGGCGTTCGCAAGAGCATTCCAGATTTAGGTTTAGGTTTATTTTAAAAAAATTATTTCAAAAATTTTTTTACTTAATTTTTATTTTTCTTTTTTTGTTTAGTACATGTGCAAAAGACACAAGTGGGAAAAAATACATATCGATAAGACACTGAAAGGTCAAACATTGTGTTCATACAGACAAAAAAAACAGCTGAGTTACCCGAAATCTGACATTTACAGATGGAGAGGCGCTTTTGGTTAGGAGTCAGTCTCAGAAGAGCCTAGTGCTCATCGTATCTTACATTCGCGTGAAATGGTACAAGGATCTTCGGAAATGGTATTGACGTGCAACTATGCTAGGCCAGAAGTCTAGGAAGGTATCGTAGACTCGCGCTGCAATTCTAATTGTCGGCACTTTGACAGGTCGTTCCTGCGGGCTAGTAGATGCATTGGAGGGAAGGCAAATCAATTTTTGGGTCGTGCACGGGACGAAATGGTCCTGTTGCAAGTTAAGGGACGAAGTGGTTTCAGGATTAATCTTTTCGGTAGCCCCAGGACCGCCAGCGGTGCCAGGGTTAATGTACACGAGCGTTTTCGAGACTTGATTGTGAGCGTCTAACGCTACGAAGGAATGGGATTCGTCGTCGTTGGATGAAAGGAGAGCTCTGATCCTTGCTCTATGAAGAGGAACTGAAATGTCACCGCAGGAAGCTTTGTCGCATGCAGCCTCAAAAGGCACGTTGTTGCTGAGAAAGACGATTAAAGTTGCTGTTGTGAGTTTGGATATGGTCGCGTAACGCTTATGATAATGAAATCCTTGAACACGCTGATTCGTACACCTCCTATCATAAACATAAAAGCTCGGGAATGTGACTCCCATTTCATCATCTTCTTCAGCGACAAAACCAGAACACCAGCAGCGTAAGGTGCCGCGATCAAGGGCCCATAGCCTGCTGTAGAAAGAGTTTGCCATACACATCAATTACTTATCTGCACGCCTATAAGCACTCCATTAAAACAGCACATGACCAAATGGTAACAATTGAAGGAGAAGGAGATGGCTTTGATTGCTCGAATACTAGACACCGTCTACCGTCACGATTGTTAAGGGAGCTTGAAAAGGTGCTATTGAAGCAGAAACCTCAGTTGGTTTCTCTGAGCTAGGAGACACAAAGCCGACCGATAATTGACAAGCAAGCGTAACATCGATAAATGTGAAAAGCATTGCATCTAGCACTTTTTCGACTCTGAAAAGATTTTCGATCGCGTGTTGCATGAAATTATATGGTATACCTTACAGCAATGCTGGGTTTTTGGAGAGCCTCCTGAGTGGGTGTGCTTGCTCTGCTCGAATACAACGAATCGGATTCTATTACGAACATCCGTGACTTGTTGCAGCTTCTGGGAACCAAGTCTATATTACATAACTGTATCCTTACAATTTATGCAAAAGACTTTGGCTCTATCATGAGACAGCGGCAGTCGCCACTCAGTAGATCAAGTTTTCCCTTGATGCGACGTATTCTCAACTATGCTATATATCTTAACATCATCGACGTACATCAGGCAGGAAACACCATGTCGTGAAATAGCACTGGGGTAATGGGCCTAGGACACCTCCCTGACACACTCCACTGAGGGCTATGAATGACCCGGATTAGGACGTTGTTGACTCCAACCTTGAAGTTGCGGTCATGAAGAAAGGAGGCAACCCAGTTTACCACTCTGGAATAAAAGCCTCGCTGGAAAACGGCCTTAGTTAATTCAGAGTAGCTCTTTCTTGATACTTAGCAAGAGCATTCAAAATTAGTTGTTTTCATTCCACTCCGAGCATTCAATAGGGATAGGTGGGATGAATATACCAGAAAAGAGGATCCAGCTTCATAGCCGGGCGAAGGACAAAGAGGAAGATGAAGAAGAAGGCTGTAAACACACAAAACATGCTCGCACACACTTTCTAGAGGACAGTGACATTTCTAAAGGAGTAGTCTTCAAGGACTGGGTGGCCTTGTTAGGGTTGTATTATATCGTTTGCCTATGACTCAATAAAATAACAACTTTGACTTTTCTCGGAGAATTCCTTCCCAATAATTAATGAGATCTACTAAATGTCTTGCTCATACTTTGTGTTTTCTCCGCGAAAACTGAGGGATACCTAGCACTTAGAAATCAAGCAAAAGAAAGTAGGAACGTAGAAAGCAAGCTTACTGCCATAGCAGTAGAAATGAATCGACTCTGCAAGCATGCAGTAACTTCCGGAGCAGGGGTATTTTGCGGACTACAGGTTATACCATTTCTATTATTGTCATAATTATCAGAATTATTATACCAGATAAATTACTTGTAAGTGTAAGGCTAGTATCGAACGCTCCATTAGCTGATTGGATTCATTATATGGTTATTTTTTGTACAGGTTACTTGGTAGTACTAAGCGTTACTTAGTACGCTGTCACTTTGCCCTATAGAAAACAAGCAAAAGAGCTGTAATATAATGCAGTATACTGTAAAGCATGAAACACTGTTTTAAAGCTCTAAAAACGAGAAAGCAAAAGCTCTTCTTGTGCAGAGGTAAACGTTCGAGTGCCGTAGGTTGGATCATGCTGGTTGAGACTACGTATAAAGAAGGCAACATCAACGAATACACAAACATGGCAACAACCAGAAACACTCGTTCGAGATGGAGGGAATGAGCTGAGCTACGGTGTGGCCACGATACAGTAAGGCAATGATAATTAAATGAGTCGGAAACCAGTCAGACGCGAATACGATAGGCTTGTCGAGCAGCTCAAGATTTGAGAGCGACTGAGCATAACCGCCACGAAGATATAAGGTAGGCGGGCAAAACATGAGTGGACTGCCGTTATTCTGATGCTAAGCAGATTGAAGGCACGGTTCACGATAAAAATGGTTACTG
>UZAF01016779.1:23115-41116 GCA_900617895.1 Haemonchus placei
ATGGTTTCTGAGTTTTTCCCTTAAGAATACTCAGTGGCTCCCATGGGTGGTAGAAAAGACCCTCTCGCTCCCAAAATCTCGACGGCCAGGACATAGTGGAAGCCCTGTTGCTGGCTTGACTGGCTTTCCCGCTTCTCGATCGATGTCACGTCAAACAATTGTCGAAGCAATACAAATTGCGATTATTCGATCTGGAACCCACACACAATCAGCTGATCGCCGAGTGATGAGGTAATGTTTTTCTCCCATTCTTTTCTCCTCTGCTATTATTTTTGCTGCCGCGATCCCTTTTTTAACTTCCTACCCCAAGAGGCTGAAAAAGGTGAGCTAATTTTGTTGTCACTAGGGTATTTTTGCTAATTTATGCTTATAAGTGAATGAATTTTGCTTGTAGCCAGTTATTTGCACCAGGACCCACACGCACGCAGTGAGAGACATTGTATAGCTCGTCCAAACGCGCCACTCTTCTTCATTCTTCTGGTCTCATTCTCGTCCAGCCCCCTTCCTAATGATTTTTCGAAGCCATTTTTCACTTCATAAATGCCGATCAGCGCAGTTTCTTCGCCTTCATCGCACTACTTTCCATCTTATTTTCCATTTTTCGTCATAATCTGGGTTACCCAAAATTATCGTGAACTGTGCCTTTGACGGTACCTTGCAAAAAGTGATGCAAAACCATAAAATTCGCTGAGAAGTTAATAATATCGTGGCCTCTCTATTCTTATGGGTCAATTCCTGCTGAGGACTTGATAGTATGCTTACTTAAGTTCCGTTTTGTTTGATCCCGAATACACTGAAAATAAGTTAATAAGGCAATCAAGCCGTTTTTGATATTGGAGCCGAAAGACTGATGAGAGAGACACATATTGAGATTTCCGATTTTTACCAATGACTTTCGTAACCGTGCAATAATTGAGATGATAATTGGAACATAAAAAATAAAGTCTTGAGCCATCAGTTCACCCCGTTTGGGGGATGCGCCCACGCATTCGGCTTCTCTTCAGAATCGTAGTAGCGCATTTGCGTATGTGGCCTGTACAATGAGTTGCTGAGCCCAGCCGGTGTTCGAGTCAGTGTTTTTATCCTTACAAACAGGTGTAACACCAATTGACCAATACTGAATGAATGGAAGGCTTGGTAAGCTCAGGCATATGAAGGTTCTAATCTTCCCACTGAATTGAGGAGGCGAAGGGAATAATCTCACATTCCTCATTAATTCCAGGTTTTTACGTCTTTTACCGTGCCACGAGAAGAATAATAATTACTTGACATATTACTCAATTCCTTGTTACGAATACCAATCCATTATTCAAACCCGGGACCATGCGTGCATGATAGTGCGCCACTTGACACCACCACAACCCAAATCAAAATAAAATTTACTTTTTCGCGAGCCGGAAATGATTTTAACATAGTGTTCGAATCTTATTCTTCCTGACCAGCCAATGTCCCCCTTAAATGCAAAGTCCGCTTCTTCGGTGTATTGACGCCTTCTAACGGTGTACTTCTCGAGATTGAATGCTTGATCGGGATGAAGACCAATTGATTTCAAGTCCTGATGCAATGTTCCAATGGAGCGTTGCGTATGATGTCGACGATCGACCAAAACGAAGCTTTCTGGTAGTGTTTCCCGCGCTTTCACAGAGTTCCTCTCGGGAATGCTCGTTCAGGTGGGGATGAGATGAGCCCAGATCTTCAAAATGTTGGTAGCGGGCCTATGAATACCCTTGTCATATCCAAATAGTTATGACGTTCAATGTATCACGGGCCAATATAGTACTCAAATGTATTGAGGTAATAGGTAATACTCAGTCAAACACAATTCCGCATAATTAAGAACTACGTACATAAGTGCAGCTCGGCCAACGAAAAGTCTACCGTAAGACTGAGTCATTTTGATAACTTAGTTGCCCTTCTGAATGAATTTCTATCTTAACTCATTTCAATTAATTTTTATACAATTCTTTTATTCATTATAATTTTGTTTCTACTTGATTTATGTTTTTACAATTCACCTTTGTAATAGTAACATTCATATATAGATCTCAGTGTGCACGAAAGACCATAACGCTTTTAAAGGTAAAAACGTAAGTCAAGATGTTGAAGGTGAAAGATGGAAGATGCCCGAGATAGAAGAAAGTGGAGATGACTAAAAAGGACAGCGGACTGTGCAACGCTGGGTGGGTATTTAACGCTAGGAAGACGAAGACGAAAAAGAAGAAAGCATCCAAAGACAACCCTAAACTTTGATTATATTTTAAGTGGTCAGTCGATATGTATACCGGATGTATGGAGGTAATATAATTGGAGTGAAAGTGACAGCGCGGCTTGGCTAATTATATCTATCCTGATTACATTCAGGGCTGATGGAAGTAATATGATTTATGAAGGGCGAAGGTAGGGCACAGTTTGCTTTCAACAGGTACTTGAAAAATTTATATATCAGCATAAAGGATAAAGTCTTTGAGCGTCGATCAACCCCGTCTGAGGAATGCTGCCAGCATTCGACTTTCGTTCAAAATCGTAATGGCGCACTAACTCGTATGTTGCCTATACAATGACTTGCGGTGGTGGACTTACAGTCGATGTATAAGTCAGTGCTTTCATCCTCCCAGACGAGTTTGGTACCAATTAAACGACCCCGGAGGGATGGAAGGCTTCGATGGTCAAGGCGAATATCGATCCAGATATTTTAGTATGCAGAGCATCATTCGCTACAACTTTTCATGTAATTTAGGCATTATAACAATCATTTCTTTTAAAAGAAGGGAGCTTCCTGTAACTATTTGTTTTTCGAATCAACTTAGTTAGACAGAATGGAAAAGAAAAAGAACAGAACATTTGAAAGACAAACCGATGGACGGGAGGTGTAGCTACAATATCGAAAGTCGTGGAGAGTCAAAAGTAAGTAAAGTTCAATGACTGACTGAAATAGGTAAGGGATACGGGATAAGTCCTTTGGTCTCCATCTATCTCGTTTCTGGGACGCGCGACCATATTAGACTTATGCCAGGATCGTAAAATCGTTTTGAATTCCTATGCCGCCTACGCAATAACTAGCGGTGACAGGTGATGTATTATACAATTCAGTGTTTCCCTTCCAGATCGATCTGGTATCAAACAACTGGCTCCTGAACATTGGTAGGTTTGATTGTTTCGTTCAGGTTTCGCCATGGAAACCGATTCCCAGGTGATGGGTGTGATCGTGGGCGCTCTTTCCCGCTACACCGAATCAGCCTTCAGAATAACTCCAAGGGCTATATCCGATTGTAGACATATTCAAGAGGAAGGATTAGGATTTTGCAATGCAAGGATGAGTACTTTGTAAAATTGACAGGGTCGATTGAGGCCATACATAGGTGAGAATGAGCAAGGGAAATTGCTCGTTATACAGCGAACGGTACTGATGCAAGAAAGAGTGTAAGTGCAAAAAGGTGTTAGATATCGCTGACGTAGTCCAACAGTGCATGGGGAAAAGTCTATAACACTTCTACGGAATCTCAGGAAATAAGGTGTGTAGGCAAGGAGACTTCGTTATGAGCAGAAACCCAGCGTGTCCTTAAGAAATTAAATTATTCTTGCAATGTCATGAAAGCTAATCTAGTTGTAATTCTCATTGTTTTACACTAAATCCAGAGCGAAATTTCATTGGTACAACTATCGCGAATGGCTCTCACATCCCTAGAACTGGTGTCCGGTAGGCTATGGAGACATTCTTGGAGGCAAAGCTGTGATTTCAAATGAAGGGTATAAGATTTCTGTGCCTATCGAATCGATATCGTTAACATTTTGCTCTGCTTTGCGGTTCGCTTTACTTGGCACTCTATCCTGAGCCTTTCGGTCCAGTGTATCCGCGTTGTAAAGTCAGAATACAGTAGGCAAGGAAAAGCCAAAGGCATTGATCAATTCATATTGACTCATTAAAATAGGAATCGACATAAATCGGAAAAAAGGATCAAGTCTATTGGTGTCAATCAACTCCGTTTCTATGATGCGCCTCCGCATAAGTAGTCAGAATTGTAGTAGTTCTTTGAGTGCGTATGTGTCTTCTACAAGGACTTGCAGGGGCCAGCCATGTCCACCACAACTCATAGCTTTCATTTTCTGAGACGAGTCTGTTGCCAGCTACCAAACCCCGAAGGTATGAAAGCCTCGATCGGCTTCAACTGGTTCGATCCAGGACCCAATCAGGCTTTGACCCAGTGCGCCACTTGCCACTACTTCGTCCCCGATTCTACACCAAACACAAAAAAATGCTGTGGAATTTCATTCACTCCTGCCATTGCAGTCTGGCCGATCATCATCTCTTCTATAGCATACTACTTCTTTTGAGCTGTAATTTTAGTGCAATTGCGTCCAATACCTCCAAAAGGATATTTGGAAGGAGAATCATCTCATAGAAAGGAGAATTTCTGGTAAGAAGGAAGCTCCTCAGACAATGTTCATTTTGGCATTTGCAACCTCACAGATAGCCTCGATAGCACTGACGACGAAAGAAAATGAAAGCAGAATCAAGGCTTTCACTAGAATAAATGCCAGAAAAGGTTTCGAGAGCCCTTAATGAAGTGAAAAAAAAACTTTGCAAAAATGCTGACGAAAGTGGGGAGCAAACCCGCATCCTACGCTATGAAGCGAGACCACTACCACTGAGCCACGTCGGCTCTTGACGGGTTCGCATATCCAATTGGTACTACTGTCAAGCAAATTTCGAGCCCCCATAACTTTTTAAGGAAAATCATTATGCAGTTTCAATTTCCATTTTCGTTAACAGCATTCAAAACTCTATCGAATTATTTGGGTCTCTATTCAAAGTCCCGCGGTAAGTAGATTGCCCCTCCTTGGTGGGTTAATCCCGGTGTGGATTAATTCAAGCGAAACGTGATCTTGTCACTTCTCACACTGACTTGTCGGCCCACATAATGAAGCAACTGGGTTGTCAACAAAGCTCGGCTCCATAGGAAACGTAAACAGAGAAATACAGCTCAGTTGGCTTCTCGTAGAACTTTAAAACTTCACTTAGAGAGAGCTAAGGTGAATTAACAAATTATACCTATTTTGCCTTGATTGAAGATTACACCTATGATAATTGGCTATCAGATCAGATAGATAGCGTTTTCAAAAAGGTCAGGAGTACTTTTATAAACAAAGCTACAACAGTTTGACTTCACGCGCAGGTATAGGGCAGTTCTAACTTCACGATACTTCTGATCGCTATGAGTCGACAATGTAATTGTTAAGGCAACGCATTTTTCAGTTTCGAGCTTTTATTAATTATGTGGGAGCAGTCTACAGTAGTTAGATTTATCTCGGAAGGAAGACAGATGTAAGAAAAAGCTTTTATCGAATACAGTGCCTAATTGTTTGACTGATTGCCCTCGAGTACAGAGTTCATTTGCACAATAATCTTAGTAAGAAACATTTTTCCTTCTTGAATACCGAATTCTTATAAAGCTCAAATGATGAATGGTTCAGCCCAAAAGTAATTTGCCACGAATTGAGATCAAAATTCACCAAAAAGAATTGCTTTCCGCCATGATTTTAAACAATTAGCGCTTTTTGTCCACGAGAAGTTCACCGTACTGTTCGAAATGAAATTACTGAGCAATGTTCTTTCGTGGGATATTCTCGGGATCAAAACTCATTTGTTAGCTCAATTCACTTCATTCGAAATCGTGAATAGGTTACAGTACTATCAAAAGATTCCTTCCACTTACATATTATAGTTTTGTTATTCACTAGTAACAAGAAGAGGACCCAACTAAGGGGTTTGTCTGGGCAAACATGAGTGCCTCTCAAGGCTATTGAGTTTATCTGTGATGTTGGAAATGAACAAGAAGAACGAAATGAACATCGCCTTATGCCATCAAAGCCTTCTTTTTCTCGGAAATTCTCCTTTTCCAGAAGAATCGAACCTACCTGCGCTCCTAATGGAGCTAGAAAGAAGAAGTATGCTCGAAAAGAGATGCTTTCTATGCTTAANGTGAATAGGTTACAGTACTATCAAAAGATTCCTTCCACCTACATATTATAGTTTTGTTATTCTCTAGTAACAAGAAGAGGACCCAACTAAGGGGTGTGTCTGGGCGAACATGAATGCCTCTCAGCGCTACTGAGTTTATCTGTGATGTTGGAAATGAACAAGAACAACGAAATGAACATCGCCTTGTGTCATCAAAGCCTTCTTTTTCTCGGAAATTCTCCCTTTCCAGAAGAATCGGACCTACCTGCGCTCCTAATGGAGCTAGAAAGAAGAAGTATGCTCGAAAAGAGATGCTTTCTATGCTTAACTTCAGCCCTATTTTTTTCATTTATGAGATGGTCATTCTTATATTCGGCCTGTTTAAAAGGCTCATTTCAATGTCGTGAAACTCACTGAAAAAAGTCTAGGTATGGAGAGATATGAATTCTTGGTAAGGTAGTGTAGTGGCAAATGGCGCACCACCACAGCATGGTCTGGGGAGCGAAAATCGGATCACACCATTCCATGCCACCCGATCATTCCATCACTTTAGGGTTGGTTAATTGGACTCAGATTTGTGTGGAAGGATAAAAGCGCTTACTCGTACAGTAGCTAGCCACCAAAAGTGATTGTATAGGACACATACGCACTCAATAAGCAATTCTGATTGGCAATCAAACGCGGGGATTCATTCCTACAAATGGGATTGACTGACGCAAAAAGGCTACGTCTTAGATTTCACTCTTCCTTCGAATTCTACAACAGCTAATTGCTTGTTTAACATAAATAGCAGTCTTTCTCAAGCAGGCAAGGGGAACGCGTGCTTTTTTTTCCTGTATGGAAATAAAATAGAAGTGTTCATACTAGTCCAACAAACATACATCAACGAAAGCAATGAGGACATCAACCAATCTAGAAATAGTCGCACGGTTACGTGTCAGAAAGAAAACGAATGAAATTTCCGAGTCCTTAGATTCCCAGTGTCCGTTTCACCTCATCCCCAAGTCGAGTGGTTAAGGAAAGCTTCCAGATAAGTGAAAAGATTACTGTAGCACGTATCAGTGCACGAAATTTTGAAGCTGCCCCATCATTCGACATTGGCCCAGAAATCAAGCACTCAGTTAGAATTGACTACGAGAGCTTGACCAAAGCTGGGTCACCGAAGAGGTCTAGCAATCATTACAATAGGGAAGCCTTCAAATCACTAAACAATAATAAATCTACAAATTCACTTGAATGTCATGCTAGATTTCATGGAAGAGGCATATGAAGGAACTAACCTTTTCACAGAATTAAGGAGGCGAAGGGAATAATCGCACATTCCTCACTAATTCTATGTTTTTATGTCCTTTACTGTGCAATGGGAAGAATAGTAATTACTTGACATATTACTCTATTCATTACGAAGAAACGACATTCTAAGCAAATCAGATTGAAGAAGCAGAATAGGAACTTTGAATTCGATTAAAGAAACAAGAATAGGAACTAATTAACGAGGTCCAGATTCCAGTGAATAATCATCTTATGCACTAACTAGGTCTCTGAGCTTTGAGTGGGTGTTCAGAGGAGAGTACACGAGTTCTTCACACGTCGGATGAAGATTCGTAAAGTTTACCTGGGAGTTCTAGGGATTCGAAAGCAATTTTGGATCCATTTGGCCATGCTTTTGCCTCCGAAACCGTTATACCCGAATAGTATAGAGTTTACTGCCTTCGGAGGCGTAAATTTGAAGGCAGTTAACTCTAAATTTCGTCTCAACTTTTTCTAACGGGGAACATAGAACTTCAGTGAGCTAGGAGATGTGCAGCTATGTACTGTGATAGCTATGGAGATAAAATTTCTCGCAAAAAAAGGTTTTTTTTAAAAATTCGTCACAAATGTCGGAACAACGTTCACATTCACCCAACACGCTCCATATGCACAGCTTCTGATACATCGTTTCTGTCACGGTAGTTCTTCAATTTAGCAATAACGAATTCAGATGTCGTGGAGACTTGTTATCGATGCGTTTATACAAATTAAAAACAATAAATAAATGTTGAAATGTTGCAAAACCATGGATATGGTCATTTATGATCCACGCAACGCCATTGCGATTGGTACGCCATGAATCACGGCTTTGAAGCTTTTGTAGGTGGTGCTGCTCCTGAAAACGTACAAAAAGTAGTTGCCATATGTAAGTAACATGAAACCTGGTAAGTGGGGCATTATCACACACGGTTTTGGAAACGAGTCTCAAATCGATATTTGCCCAAACCAACCAAACCTTTTCCCCTCCTAGGTCGGTTAATCGGTACCAACCTTGTCTTGTACATCGGCTGGCCATCGCAAGTCTTTTTATAGGGCACATACGCATTCAGACAAGCACTAATGGAAGTTGAATGTAGTAGCACATCCCAAAAAAAGATTGATCAACGCCAAAGATTTGAGAGTTTTGTGGCCACGGCGGAATGTTCTCTACTTGAAAGTTCTCCATTATCAAAGTTCCAAGTTCAGTCCATTCCTCAAAGTTCCATCAACCCACGATCTGCTGCTCTGTACGAGCTGATTGAGCCTTCCTCTCATCGCGTCAGTGTGAATGGTGCCATGCTTATTTAGAGTTTCCGAAAAGGGAAGGTCGTGTAGTGGCAATAAGCGTACTAGCGCATTATCACGCGTTAGAATCCCCGCTTTATATTAGTCTAAGCCAACCAAGGCTTCCGTCCCTCTGTGGTCGGCTATTTGCTACCAGACTCGTCTGGGAGGAAAAAGCACTGACTTGAACATCGGCAGGCCACAGCAAGCAACTGTATAGGTCACATACGCATTCAGTCCGCCACTACGATTCTAAGCGGACTCGAATGCGGGGGCTCATACCTCAAACTGGATTCATCAACGCCTAAAGACTTTATCCTTCACTCCGATTCCATGAAAATCAATAAGATGCCAGTTTTCAAATCTGGCCCATCGGCTGCTCACCCCAGCTGTCCATTACTCACTTCCTTTTTGAATGTTCGCGGGACGTGAAAGGGATATCAAGACGATGGTACCAGATCGAATCTACTTTCTTCACACCTTTCAGGCCACGCGATCTGTATCCCAAACCTGTCTGCTGGACTGTTTCAGATTGTCATAAAAGGTCAGATAACTCACTTTTCACGGCTACAGGATTCTTTACATTCGTTTTGGTTGAAGCAGCACTGGACTTCACAGCTACTTTAATCGGAGCCGTCGGCTTACTCGTTTTGTTTCGACTGTCATCTCCTTTCGTTAGAGCAGCCGCTGTGACAGCTTCAAAAACAGATTCATTATCAAGACAACGGCACAATTTAGGAAGTTTCAATCATCAAGCATCCGACTTTATCTTTCGAACGTCTTCGCCTCTTACTACCACTCAATAGGGCAAGAACAGTCGTTCTGCTGATACATAAGAGTTAGTGGCTTTGATCGGTCCAACCCTCCTATGGTAAAAAGATCTAATGTAATGTAATGTAATTGTAAGTAAATTGAATACTCGTGTGCAACATAACTAGAGGCTTATTTGGACGGAGAATACCGTTTGGATCGACTTGTACCTAATAACTAATCAAGATAGAATTCCAACGAAGAAAGGATTCGTAGAAAGTAATCATGGGAATTGCCTACTTGGAAATGTTCAACATTAAGGTGGCAATTTGAAGGGTATGTTCTACTCTTAAACCACAGTTGGCTGTTATTTTTTTGGGTTGAAAAAGAAATTTTAGTGCGAAGCGTAGCATCGATGGTGAAGAAAGCAAGAAGATTCGCTCATTCCGTGAAATGTAAGGCTTGACTGTCGGGTATGATTGATGTACGCACAATCCACCTCGTCTTAGACGATGTTTTGAAGAAAATTCAGTCTTAAGCATTTTTGTGAAAAGCTGGCTACAGTATCTCTGCCACCTAAAATTGCTTTCCCCCATCACCAGGGATCAGAACTGCATGCGGTGCAAATATGCAACTTACTTTCGTATAGCTGTGACCTTCATGATGTTGTTTTCTACCTTGTTTTTTGGTTGTTGTTGTTTTGCTATTGTTGCTGTCATTCCATTCGAACTTACGGAGTATTTGCTCCATTAATGTTTTCAGAAAGTCGAAACGCAACCACTTCTGGGTGTGGTTACCAGTTTGTCATTCCTTTAGCCCTTGCTGTGCTCTATGTAGGCTTTTTTTTTNTTTTTTTTTCAAAAAACGCCTCGTATGGCTTTTTTGGGGGCCACAGATTCGTAAGTGTAACAAGTTTCGGAAACCATTCTTGCCATGGTGGGAGGTCCCTTTATTTTGTCGCATTGGGCACTAAACGTCAAACAAAAAAAAACTCACGATCCACATGTATTTTCATCGGTGCTAGCTACTTTATCTACCACTAACATTTAATCCATTAAATTTTTCTGAGTATCACACATAGGCCTTTGGCACATGGGCCAATTGATAAGAAAGATTAGCATTCCACCGCTAGTGACATTGTTTCGACTAGGAAAAGCAGGAAGGGAGAAGGAAAGAAAGAATATAATTAGAAATAAACAGGGAAAATAGTCTAGAAGAGGCCCAGGAAGAAAGAAGAGAAAGGAAAAGAGGCAAATATGTTACATGAAAGGGCAATAGGTGAAACCTTACGACTACTTCCTCTTCTTGTACGAGAGGGCTATCCCCCAGTCAAGAAGATGAAGTTGACCCTCTGCGAGATTCTGGTCCCCGTTTAGAACGCAAATATAGACAACAGAATTGAACCTGTAAAACTACGATTCTCTATTTGAGCTCGGTACTTGACCTACTCCAAAGAGATTAGCACCTAATGAATCTCCCTTTATCCTTTCCCTCGAAGCGCCGTTTGGGACTGAAAAAAAGTCACAACCATACCTGCTTCATCACCTTTTTGGCTATTCACATCATGACGTTTACTGCTGACGCTCATCTGCAACTTACTGGTGCTGCTTTGCCGTAGTGGAGCCTTAATTTTTGAAAGTCTTAATCGGTATTCCAAAAGATGGATCCACTTTGTTACCTTTGAGTTACGAGTTTCAATGTGACCAGCATCACTTGTTTCCTCCTTCAGTGGAGCAAGTACTGGATCGTTCTTCAGAGTATCAGTCCCGGTTGGAATCTTTTTCGAGTCAGCCTTCAAAGGTTGTTTGGCCATCTTTGTCTTGGCAGGCGGCTGCGCTTGCTTCTGTTCTTGCTCCTGCCCTTGGACAGATGATTTCAACACTTCTGCAGGTCTTTTTGCTTCTTCGTTTTTTACTGGGTCCGATTTTTTAGCAGCAGATCTTTTTGCTTCTTCTTTTTTCACTGAATCCGGTTTTTCAGCAAGGGTTTTCGTCGAGGACTTTGCAAGGGTCACTGGTTTCGAAGCAGGGCTTGCCGTATTTCGCTGAGGTTCTGGAAAATGAGTTTTTTCCACAACGGAACTCCACAAAAGCACCTAACAAAGCTTGTCAGGTCCAGAATATTGTTATGTTGAGAATCCCTAATGGTGAACAAAATTAAATCAGAGATTATCGGTCACCTTGCATCTTCACTGGTCTTGGTGGCTTCGATGACTTGTCTGAGGTTGGGGCCGCAGCTTTTACAACAACTACCGACGCACTAAAAAACGGAATAATGGTCCTTCAAAAATCGTCAACAACAAACTCATGGGATTGCAAATGTGTCAAAACCACAACTGACCAAATTAGATCTTGCTCAACTCATGTTTCTCAGCAATGCCTGATCCCAGTGTCTTAACCCATATTTGAGCAAATCTTAAATCTCGTGCTCGTATAGAAACTGAGTTCGTATAATAGAAGTTCCGAGCTGAATCTCATATCCCTTACACAACGAGACTTGATTCTACCAGGAGTAGCGGCGTGTAGAGTGCTCTTCGTTCCGCGCGTCCGTCGAAACTAGGCCACGCCGCAGCCGTCGTACGCGGCGTGTCAGCCTGCGATCTTTGACAGACGTCGCACTTGTCTGCGCTCGGTCCACTGCAGTCAGTTTGAAGTGAAGATGACGCGAAGTAAAGCAAATCATTCGTTCCAGTGACACTTAGTGATACTGTAATGTCATCCCGAGCGGGCTGCGCCGCGCGACTCAGGCGTGGTGACCTGGTTCCTACGGACGCGCGGAAAGGACGTACTCCTGGTGTTTAGGGTCGGTAAGCACGAGAAGGATAGGGGAAAGGGGCGGTCAAAAATCGGGATAACAGAACGGTACTGATCCTTCCACCCTAACATCTGCAAGCAGGACTTGGCCACGGTACTGTTTATGTAGTACAGAACCAATCTGAGNCAGCCTGAGCTTCATCCCGAAAGGGCTGCAGTCGATTCATGTGATATAATTGGAAGAACAACTTTACGCTGGTTCCACTTTTTTTAGTCTTACATACTCAACTGCCGGGCGGAGGTGGTATAGTGGCAAGTGGCGCACTATATCACACGCACGGTCAGGGGTTCGAATCCCGGATCGAAGCCCGCCTATTCCAACCAAGCCTTCCATCCCTCCGGGGTTGGTGAACTGGTACCAGACTTGTCTGGGAGGATAAAAGCACTGACTTGTACATCGGCTGGCCACCGCAAGTCATTGTATAGGCCACATACGCACTCATTACGCCACTACGATTCTAAATGGAAGTCGAGTGCAGGGCGCATCCCTCATACGGGATTGTTTAACGCCAAAAACTTTATCCTTTAAATTTCATACTCAACCGCCACTTCCAGACCGGGTAGCAGTCACATTGACCGGAACAGAGCCGAATTTTTTAGCTGCAGTGATCACAGGTTGGAAACTGACCTCTTAGGCCTCGTGGGAATGATAGTAGATGTTGGAGCAGTGAAGACGTGTTTGAGTACTTCTTCAATATAAGCCTCCGAATCGCCTCTCTCGCTGAAATTGCAGAAGGAAAACCGTGAGTTAAAGATTTTTTAAACGAAAGCAGTGATTTGAACTGAACGTTCCCTCACTGAACCGGTAAAGGAATCTGAGCTAGTCCGGAATTAAAGCCTATCAGTATACGTTTTCTAAGCCAAGGTCTCCATATGCAGTAAGGTTTTCTGAGAAATTCTGGCTGTTTCGGCTGAAGGCAGAGACCCAAAGTTCAATAAGCTCACCCAGCTCTGCATGATACCCAAAAACCGTAGAGCCATCAGTTACCGTAGCATTTGTGAAAAAGAGCAAGAAAAATGATGTATCTCATCAAGAATCTATTATTATCACGAACAAAACTGCTGAATGCAACAGACGGAGGGATAACACAAGGAAGGACGTCAAATGTAATGGCCAAAAGACCATCTCTATGCATAACTAATGATTGTCTCAACCTCCTGAGCTCTCACGCTTTCCAAAAGTTTTCCGAACGACAGTATAAAAATTCTATCCTATTCGGATGTCATGCAAACTGACATACGACGACGTCTCTCTTCCACGGCACCGTTGTCGTCCGGTCGATGAGGTGGTTCCGACTGAAAATTGCGAATGTTTATGGGAAAGCAGCAAATTATGAAAGATTACAATTATTCAAATTAAGTAACATATCGCTGAAAGAATAAAGCCTCGGTCGTTCCCTTTTGGTAATCATTCCCGCTTTTGGGGTTCACCACCGCATTCCAGTTCCACTCAAAACAGTGACGTTTTGAAAGCGTATGGCCTATACAAAGGCTCGAAGTAGTCAGCCAATGCATCCTCTATCATACCAGGCGAGTATGCACCAAATTGATGACCTCGAGGGTTGATACGGTAGGTCTCCAAAAAATGCCGATGTGATATGGCGCGCTACTTGACTGTACACCACCTCCTCCCTCGAGCTATTTTTTATAACAGTCCAACTTTGCCGTAATGGTCCCTTACGCTATGAAACCTCGAAAGCATAGAGCTTTTTGCAAACTTGAATTTCCAACCATGAAATGGCACAGGTGCTTCCCAAGTTCGCAACATATGCAACTGTTTACCACTTTCTATAGAAATAAATGATTGAATGCTATCAAGGAACATTTTTGAGCATCGGAAGGTTGGCAATCTGTGGGCAAACCCTTGGGCTCGGACGGGACTCGAACCTACAATCGTGCCCTCCGAGCACTGTGCTCTTCATCCATCACACTACCAAGACCCCGCTTGTCCTCGCGACCTGTGGGAACACAGGTATGGGTACCCGAGACCCGTCCTAGGCTGTCGTTTTGCCCACAAATCACCAACCTCAAGAGAATTCTGCATCGCGTACTGCGGCAAAGAAACAGAAGTAACAGTTAACAAAGGAATCCAGACAATGCTGTGATCTCTCTACTTTGGACTATTCACACATGAAATGCTTACCAATCGCCTTTCAGTTCCAATACTGGCTGCGACTTCCTTCGAGCCTTCAACTAAATCAGCTTCAGCTTTCGAAATTACTTCTGATACCAATGACTCGACAACCTAGATAAGAAAACGGCAATGAGGCCTGCCCCAAGGACTATTGAATGAAGTTAGAAAGTGAGCAACATTCAGAGCTGAACGAAAATGCATGTACATGCTGTACTTTACCCAACATACCCTACAAGTTGCTTGATAGCGAAGTCTGCACCAACTTTTGCTCCCCATTTCTTGGGAGGGTTGCTTTTTTCAAGGGAACGATGTTTTAAGGATCGGGTTGAATTAAAGCTCATTTTACACAATGAGAAGCCAAATTCTGTTTCCAGAGGAGAGGAATCTACAGGAACGAAATAGTATGGAAATTCTGGGTTGTTTGGAATGTAAGAACCGTCTAGTTCATTTTTACCACATTCTATCGGAGCAAATAACCGTCTGCCTACGTTTCCTCAGCCATTCGTGAACTCATCTCATATTCAGTAAGGATCATTTCCGACACTCAGTGAATCTTGCTTGGCAGCGCATCAATGTTCCAGATATAAATGTAGGGCCTTAGCCAAGATTGCACAAAGTATATTCACACCACAGTACCATCTAAGCCTCTAATGAGGACTAAACCGCCCCTTTTCCAACTCCAATGTGACAACATTATTTATGATGAGGGTGATGGGTGTGCATAGCATTTCCACGAAAAACAATGAAACTCGAAATTGGGTAGTGAGTGAGTAATAACAAAGTACAATCTTTCTAATGTTTTATAATTATCTGAAAATCACTTACATCATCTACCTTTTCTGAAGAGCCATTTCCATCATCGGTACATCTGTTGACTTCCTCTCCATCCTTTTTGCCGTCTTCAGGAGCTCTTGTTCCGGTGCTCGGGAGTATGTTAGTAGTGGAATTCATTTTCTTCTTGGCTGCAGGTTTCGGTACTGCCTTGGGGGCCATCTCAGCACAGATGTGAGAAGTTGAAAATACGCGGACACTCTTGCATGCATGGCCATTTTTCTATACATTCGTGAGTAATCCACCAACTGCAGCTAGCTGGGCCCGATATCGCCCATAATAAACTTTAGACGCAATAATTTCGAAAAATCGAATACAGAATAAGAATCCTGGAAATGTTTGTTTCTGAACCAATACATAAAACATAACAAGTTTATTCATTGTCGATTATTGTGCATTACTTCCTAGGGACATTTTTCAATCACGGAGCCGTTTATTTGCAGTCACTTGAGCGAAGCAAATGCTTTGCGTATGGCGCATCTGTCGACGTGTTTGACGAAGTCGAACATCTCCTGAAAGGGTTAATATAATGAAATGATTATAAAATTCGAATGAAGATTGAAATACAGATGAACCGACTATGACCATGAATCATGAGACGCTTGAACTAAACTGCATAACTATGTATCTGGGAATCCGCTCAAAGTACGAATCAGTTCAATGCAGACCGAAGGCTGAATTTTAAGGGCTAGGAAGCGTTAAGAAGAAATATTCAAAGGGATAAAGTCTGAAGGCAGGCGTTGAGGAATGTTGTGTAATGGATGCGACCCCGCACTGGACTTCCATTCAGAATCGTAGTGAGGTTTTGAACGCGTACATGGTCCACACTAAATACACGCGGTGGTCCGAATAACAAGTTTGTGCTTTTGTCCTCCCACACGAATCTGGTACCAATCAGTCGACCTCGGAGGGATGGAAGGCTTGGTTGTTCTATGCGGATGTTGATCCGTAATTCGTTACTACCCCTTTCCTGTTAATCGTACATACATATGCATCGTAGTTGACAGATATACATAGAGCCGTATCAAAGCTCCAGAATTTCCAATAGGGGTCACCAGAACAGTATTCATAGGCAACGGCACAACAACAAGTAGTATTGAACGTGTCAAATTTTTTTGTCTAAACAGTATGATAAAGATTATTACTAAAGATTATTTTTCAAAATGATTGTGAAGCACCGAGAAAGAAAGACAGAGATAATCACTGTCAGGGGATGGCAATTTCAGTGGAGAAAAGGTTCATCAGGGTTGCCAACCTGGTTGCATGTTTCCTCGGTATGCTTACGGGAAGTGACTCGCGCATTACATTCGTCAAGAGCATTCTTCAAATCGGGAAACTTTTCAGCGCAACGATCACGCCACTGCTTTAACTGATCCACTCCGGGGTCCAAAGGCCTATCTTCACTTTGCATTCTGAAAAACAAAGCTTTAAGTTTGTTGAAGAAGATGGGCCATGAACAGAGACGTCTATTATGGAAACTACAGAGGCAAACAATCAATAGAATCGATCAATGTCATTCAACATCATGGTCGTATTGCTGTGGAGAATCATGGTAATCAAGGTGTTCAATCTACAGATAAGTCCCTTTAACTCTCTTCACAGAACGGTCAGTAAGCTCGCGCCAGCTCGGCTAACGAAAACCATCTTCGACTTTTCCGAGTTGCTCCAATCCTATGGTACACGAAATACTCCATACACCTATTCTTTCCTACTAATGAGTAATTTAACTTTTACCGATGTATAGTTGCCCAGGTTTCAAACCGATTGGGGGAATCATTGATATATTGCTCTTCCATGAGTGAGTTGCCAGCGTGATCACATAGGAAGTAAGAGAACTTCATAGCAGAAATCAAGTCTCATCTTTTTCCACACTGAATCCGATCAATCAATGGGATGACTCATAAAACGAAGATCAGTAAGAGGTGTTCCGCTCACAAATATTTTTCTTCAGACAATTTCACACTAGGAAGATCTCTCACACAATTCGAATAGAGTAGAAAAAAGGAAAATGTTTAAATCCGGGTGAAGTATGTAATTTGCGGCTGGCACTTTGAAATGCATTTGATTTTTTTAAAAAATTTTCCAAAGAAGGGACGATGGGCGACAGACATGACGTTCACACTCATTAATCACTGTGGAATTCATGAATCTGTGCATCAATAAAACTGAGACGTAATCAAGGATAAAGGATAACGTCTTTGCCATTGTTCCATCCCGTTCTTGGGATGGGCTCTGCGCATTCGAGCTCCATTCTGGCCTATACAACAAGCTACACTGGCAGCAGATACACAACTTAGTTTTTCATCCTATCAGACGTTACAAAGTCAGGGAAAGTTAGGGAGATGGAAACCTTGTTTTTCCTGGACGGGTATCGACCAGGTTTCCAATCCCTGTACCGCGTGTCAGAAGAAATACAGAAACCTCCTACGTTGAACAAGTCAAAAACTGCTCATCTCTTCTGGATTATGCAGGTTAGGTTAGGGAACCCATTCTTAAGTACATATGGAAAGTTATCGGAGTAGTTCTAGGAAATGAGAAGGTGTAATTCGAGTATGCCTCGGTAGACAAGGCGGACGCCTTTACCCTGCAAATGAGTCATGCCCTGTTTTCCTCCACAACTACATATGACTTACTGGTAAATGGTAACATAGCGGTGAAACACAAAGAAAAACCATCTGCAGATGTCGATAAATGGAAAGGCAAGTCTAGACAGATGTGAACATATTGACGACAATCGCTTTTGGGTAAAAAAAAAGTTGCAAGGAAATGACGCCTTTNCCCTTTCTGGTAAACATTCCCATTTTCGGGGTTCGCCACCGCATTCGAGTTCCACTCAAAACCGTGACGTTATGAAAGCGTATGGCCTATACAAAGGCTTGAAGTAGTCAGCCAATGCATCCTTTATCATACCAGGCGAGTATGCACCAAATTGATGACCTC
>UZAF01016780.1:0-65060 GCA_900617895.1 Haemonchus placei
AAGCAGATGTTGCAGTCGATGTTGCTGCAAAAATTAAGGCCTTTGCACCGTGTTTCCATTGTTGCCAAGTGGTTTTCGACGTTCCACTTTACAAGAACTCTGTAGTCTCGTATGGTGATATCCAATGGAAATTTAGTGAGTAGGGGAGCGGTAACAATGAGTTGGATTTCGCAGAGTCGTTCTGCCCAAAATCGAAGGTTTGTCCCTGCTGCGCATGAACCCTAAATCCCTTATCGCCACATGAGACGTGCATTCCTTTTGTGGAGTTGCCCTGGACAATGGTTAGAAGGTTTAGAATCATTATATAAAATAGGAACGATACGCCCTCTGTCGTCCTTGTGCTTATTGCGGTGGTCGCATTGTGAACGTGGCGTGTTGCCTTTCTTATGGGTTTTTAATGGGATTCTCGAAGAGATATCAAGTATTGTTGTTGCCAAATCGTCCAAAGCGTTCGATTCTTAGGCTTGGAGAATGGAGGGCTTCCAGTGCTTGTTGTCTCGAGCTTGGATCCCATGAGGGCTGTCCAAAGAAAAATAGCGCGGGTCTCGTGTTTCCAATTCAGTGTTACTGATGTGATGCTGAGGTTCACATCTCGTTGTAGAAAATCGCGGAGCGACGTAAATTCTTCTTGTACGACACTTTGATAAGTGAGGGGTCTGGAATTGAGACAGACTTCCACTTCAATTAAAAATGTGAGAATATCGTCGAAGAAGTATGTTTCCGAGTTCCTCAAGGCTTTGTAAATTGCTTGTTTAACTGATTTGATCAGACGTTCGCAAAATCCTCCTTGCCATGGTGCATAGGGTCCATAGGGTGTGTGCCTCCACTCAATTTCTTGGTTCAAAAAGGTTTGAGCGGCGTGTTCGATTGATCCATTGTTCTGCTCTTCTATGATTTTTGCGGCAAGCAGGAAAGTAGGAGCGTTATCGCATATGATGGTCTTCTGTGTGCCTCGACGTGCTATGAAGCGTCACAACGCGTTCAAAAATTCTTCAATCGCAATGCTTCGAACGATTTCGAGATGTATAAGGCGATTAACAGTGCATGTAAAGACGAAGCCGTGTAGTTTTATCCTTCCGTCATTCTCCTTGCACTGTGGTAGATCGAAAAATCGAGACTAGTATGTTGGGAGGGATTGCTTTCCAGCACTCGTCATTCCGGTAAGTCCGTGGTGTCTGGATATTGATATGGTAAAACGTTGAAACGTTAACACTTGATGCAGTGACTGACGTAATTGCGGACTTATTGCCTCAATTTCGGAATCCAGTAGCGCTCTTTTACTGTAGCTGTCGTAATTTCAATGCCTTTACGGTACTGTCCATGAGCTTCCTGTATGATGAGCTGTGCGAGAGCCGTGTTTGGCGTGAAAGGATGAGATCCTTGGTGTTGGAGTTGAGCGAACTTCCCATTCTTCCTTTCGAGCGCCAAATATTCCGCTTATCCTGGTAGGGCCGTAGGGAATTTTTCACATTTTCCCGGTACTCCTTTATAAGGATCAGCAACTGGTGGTTACGGATCAGTGCATATCTTCCTGACCCTACTTCGCTTCCGTTGATGTTGCAGGGTACGTCAGAAACATCCTTTATCTCTGGAATGTGCGCTACAATTCTATCCTTGGCGTTTTTTTTAATCTCCACATGGTTTTCTTCATAAGCAGAAGAATCCAGGTTGCTCCTCGTTTCGCCATCGCAAACGTGCTGTAGCGGCAGAGGTCCATGAGCGCGTAATGTGTCTCGTCTTGTTCGCGAGTGAAGTTGTCGTTGGTAAAAGCGCCGGAGTCGTCGCCAATTACGTCTTCCCAAAGCTGGTAGACTGGGCGCTGCCATTCCTTTATTGGCTTCTTCAAAAACTCTGGTCCTTCCCACCAATAGCGATCTTGCATTTGTTCTCTTGAGAGCCCTCTTGTTTCTGCATCCGCGGGTTTTGTGACGTATCCACATATGTGAAAAAGACTGTGATGAAATCGTTGTTCAATTGCGTGACAATTCTCCGTTCTTCAAACTCTGTTGGCAACCAAAACTCCGAGGCTAGCAGTGATTGGGGGATGTTAGCCAATTCAACGAGATTTGGGAGTCCGAGAATGCGTGAATAGTCCATGGATAACCCGCGATGCGTTCCCTTTAGTACTTGTGTTATCGAATTGGCTCATCGCATTGCCAAAGTGAAGGCATTCACTTCTAACTTTGGCATCGTTGTTTTTGACTTGATGGAGGGAAGTTTACACTTTGCCATTGCCATTTCTAAGTAGTGCTCATTAAAGATGTAGGCATTAGCCGCTATTGCGATTTCACTAGCATCTGCAAAGATTGCTAGATTTGAAGTGTCCGATATGGAGTAAGGTCGCCGTCCGCGGGATTGCTATTTCAAAGTTGGTTACGTTTTCCGCTAGAGTACTCCACTGCTCTGTCAGCTTTGTTGGAAGTTCCTTATCCCAGGAAAACTTCTCCTTCCATAGGTCCTGTTAAAACTTCTTTGCTTGAGTTAGCAGTGGCACCAACTAACCGAATGGGTCATACAGTGCGTTTCATAATTATAATGCCACCCCAGATTTTTGCGATTCTGGAGAAAGCAGCCGGAATGGAATTTTTTGGCAAACACAGGAAGATTCCTCGTCACAATGTACCTTCGTACTCAAATTGTGGTCGCAATATCCTTCACCTCAAATTTTTTACGAATTTTTTAAAGATAGTGTCGGCTTTTGCACCGTTTCATAATTATAAGGTCACCCTGAGAAAGTAAATGATTTATTAACGTTGTTGACATATGTACAACACTTAATAATATATAGCTCCTCCTTGTTTAAGAGCAACATCAAAGAGCCTGTGTGGCATACTAAATAGAAACTAGGTTTCGAAGATGTTCCTCATCGATTGCTCTCCATGCTTCGATAACTGCCCGCTTCAGCTCTTCTGTGCCCTGGAACTGACGGTTATTCGCATAAACCTGTCTGACTATTATGCCCCAAATATGTTCCATCGGATTCAGATCGGGACTGCAGGCTGGCCATGGCAGGGCGCTTATCTATTGGCATTGCAGCCACTCATCCGCTGCACGGCTCACATGAATGGANGTCTTCGACACAGAGAGGTTTAATTGCGATCGGATCTGGTTCAAGGAGGACGTACTGTTGGAAACAGTCCTCAGAATCTTCCGCTCGTCACGTTTAGTAAACTTTCATGGGTGTCCACAGTCGGTGTTATATCAAACGACATGATTACTCTCTAGAAATCTCCGAATGGACCAAGGGGATCTCTCTATTTGCCTGGAGATGGCTCGAGTACGGAGCCCACCTTCATGATGAGCCTTCTCATCAGAGGAAAGCAGATGACCACGAGCCATGTTGACAGTCAGGTTTAGAAATGCCTTTGCTACACATGTTTACCTTTGCAAGTATCTTCAAACACGAAATTTCCTCTCTTTCGTTAATAACTGTTCACTTTCTCGGGGTGACCTTATAATTATGAAACGGTGCAAAACCCGATAAACTGTCCTAAAATAGTTCAGAAAAATGCAGCTGCGGCTAGAAAACGGATACCTAGGTTATTCGTGCTGGGGAATCCGTTTATGATGCTAGAAAAAATCCTTAATGATTGCTTTTCTTGAAAGTGCAAAATTTGAGGGTGACCTTATAATTATGAAACGCACTGTATATCATGACAATCTGTAGTGCAATTACCCTTTTTGTGAGGCCAAGAATGCGAAAGTGCAGCGGATATTGATGCAATCGCGTTCTGCATCCCACGTAATTCCTAGTACCTTTCGAGTTATTCTCATGGCGTATGTCTCCGTGGGAAATTTGTCCTGTGGAGCGTCTTCGTTAGAGAGAAATCTCCCCAAATTCGTGCCTAAATCTTGAAATATCTAACGCGTTGTTAGCGATTTTTGAACCAACTCCTCTCCTGTAGATGCCGCGAGGATCAGGTTGTCCATATACAAGCTGTTGCGCATTTCATCAGCTAGTGTGGAATCGTCTACAGATGTGCGTAGATCGTGATGGATTGTTCCGCCCAGTAAGTAGGGGGAGACGTTTAGTCCAAAGGTTACTCGAGTAAAACGGAACGTGATGATGTTGTCCTGATTTATGGGCTGGTTGATGTTTCTGATCCACAGGAATCGTGTGGCGTCCCGGTACTTTTCATGTAGTCGGACCTGAGGGAATTCCTTTTCGACGTCCGCTATAGCCACGCACTTGGGAGTACAGAAAGAAGTAGCATGTCCTATAACTCAGTTAGTATGAGTGGCCCTTGATGCAGGACGTCGTTTAATGAGGGATTATCCTTGAAGTGTGCTGATGCATCAAACACAATCCTCAACTTCGTCGTTTTTTTGTGTGGGGTTAGTACTGGCTGATGTGGGACGTTATGAAGCAGAGAGCCCTTTTTCGGTAGAGCTCGTGGGGCTTCCTCGATGATACCGCTGCTCTCTGAGATTGAAAGGTTTCATCGTACTCGTGCAGTAAGTTAGGCTTCTTCCGTAGTGATTGTTTCACTGAGTGAAGGCGTTTGAGTGTAATGACCTTGTTTGAAGGAAGTTCACCGTAATTGTCCTTATAGGGGAACCGGATATAGTATCCATCCTCTCGCTTTTCTATGGAGTCTTTAAAAATTTTGAAATTTTGATTGATGGCTTCTTTTTCTGCGTTCTTTGTTCCGATGAAATCGCAGATTCTTGCATTATCCATGGGCCAGTATTTATTCCATCTTTCCTTTTCTTCTTCAAAGTTGACCATTATAAGAAACTAATGGTTTCCACCGTAGGCGAAACCTTTGGGTTGTGCGGGTGGCTTTGCTCTGTTATGCCTTTTTGTTTGCCTGTAATCAAATACCCTATCTTGGAGGGGGGGGGGGGACAATTGTAATCCAGATGGCAAGATGAAACGCGGATTTGGGACATCCAGTAAGTTCCATAACTGATCGCACCCAAGCACGATTCGAGGCTTAATTCTCTTTACGGTTTCCCTGCTGGGAAGGCGAATGTTGTATTGTCCAATAAAGGCCCAATTAGAGATCGCCAGGTGCGCAGCTTTGAATCGCCTAGGATCGCTTCCGATCCTGCCTGTACCGGTGTGGGTCTGTGCGTTCATCGCTTCCTCTATTCTCTCTTCGGTGGCTATTAGCTCATCTAGATCGGCCAAAATGGTCTGCATAGTGCAAATGGATTCTTGAGTTCCCGACTTTAAACGGTGCTTTAGCCCTTGACGTTGTAGCTCTGGTGAAAATTAGGAAATGGGTGAGTTTTTGTGAGAGATCTGAGCCGTTGAGGTATGCTCCTTTTTTCTTCTAGCTGAGTTATTATTGACATTACGAATTCTAGAAGTCGACGTTGTGCCGGAACCCTATTATTTTCGGCTCTTGCCTGCTCTAGGCGGGGCTGGAGGTCGGCTATGATTTTTGATTCATCTCCATATTTCGTTTCCAGAAAGGTTATGGCATGATTATAGTTTTTTTCAGTGACGGGGTATCACCTTATACTTTCCCGTGCTTCACCTTGCAGTGCGTTCAATAGGTAATTGAACATTTGTAGATTAGTTAAAAACAAAAATTTCCCAAACTCTTACATTTCCCCCGTTATTGGAAGGATGGGAATAGCTGGCAATTGTGGTCTTGTCGCTCTGGCGTGTTTGCTAGTGGATTGAGTTGAACCATCCTTTGCCACTGGCCGTTGTGCGCGATCGCGGGCGCTCAAAGGCCTTGCTTCTGTTTCGATGACAGCAATTTGTGCTTACTCCAACATCGTACGCTCCCTCTCAACATGTTCTTGAGCCTGTGCTTCTTGCTCATCGGTTAGTGATTCAATCAGTGAGTCAAATGAGGCTGTGGAGGCGCATAAGGTTACTTTGACTAGTCTGAAGTAGAAGGAAACTGCAGGGAGAAGGCTACAGGTGTAGGGAAGCTTCTGGGACAAAATTTAGGATACTTTCCGTTCTGACGGCGTTCTCATTTTCTTGAATATTATTGCAATATTACAATTCATTAGAATATCTGCTCAATGAAGCTTTCTGTGATTTGAGTGATGTCGGTCCCGTCATAGCCTATAGTATTTTCGAGACTTCGAAAAATTCGAAGCGAAGTGAAAGGAAAAGAAGCTCCGGATCAAAGAATGCCAAGCAATTAGCGAAGAGCGAAGAGCGTCCTTGATAAGCCAGTTGCTGAGCCGTGAGTTGCATTAAGTGTATCTGACCGGATCCTCAAAGTGATTGATGCACCATATATTAACCATACTGACAATATAGCCGTTATATCAAGTATAATTGTTTCTTCTTGGCACGATAGTCTCGCCACAAACACCACCACACGATAGATTATTGCGACAAGCGAAACCTCAAACTTGGGTAATCAAGCCATAAGAATAAGAGCATAACAATTGCATACAAAAGGGTACGAACCGTCATTTATACAAAAGGCACAACCCGTCAAGGATATGGCGTATCGATATATAAAGCGAAAAAGCTTAAGTGAGTGCCTAGTGAGACATATTTGATTAGCGTACAAAGCACAAGGAAATAAATGAGCATTTCTTAAAGGGCGCCATACAAAGCATGATAGAAGCGTGGATTGCGTGAGGGCAGCGTGGAAGACATCAAGGACAATTGGCCTCCGTCCTCGTTGTGGCGTGCTTATATATGGGAGGCATCGAGACTTGCACGACGGGAATGCATTTTGTTTCGTGAGGAAAGTGAGACAAGGGATAAGAAAAATGATATAAGGGAATGTTTCCAGTCGTGCAAGGCTCGATGCGCCGAGATTGCAACTTGATTCGCATTACAGTTGCAATAAGGAAACTGGTCGCGAAATACTTAGCTGATGACTGACGACTCGGCTAGACTATGGCGGCTCTTTTGTTTGGCTCGTAGGTGCACGTGTGTAGTCCTTAGCCAGCTGCGAGGCGTTTTCGTACCATGACTTCACCCTGTGCGGTCTGACAGCTGAAGTCAAGTCACTTTTCATGTGTTATGAGTCATGGTCAAATTGATTGATTCAATGAGGAAATTATAGAAAATCGCGATTTACCGCAATAGGGCGCTTGGAAGAGCTATAGAATGTGTGTCAGTGCTTAAGTGTGGGTCCTGCTGCAAATGACTGATTACGGTAGCCAAAAATTCATTCACTCATAAGCACAATTAGCAAAAAACCCTAGTAACAACAAAAATAGCCCACCCACCTTTTTTAGCCTCTTTTGGTAGAAAGTTAAATCAGGATTAGCAACAGCAAAAAGAATAACATATAATAAAAGAATAGAAGGAAATCATCGCCTCATTACTCGACATTAGCTGATTGTGTTTGGGTCGTAATTTGCTATTTGCATCGTCTCTACACTCGTCTGACGTGACATCGATCGAGGGGTGGGGAAAGCCCGTGAATCAGCAACAGGGAATTATCGTGCACTGCGCCTTTGAGAGCAGAAGTCCTGTCTTGTTGTAGACACGGTTATTCAATTTTAAGGTTTCGATGTACCTGTAATCCTCAAAATTCACGGTGCATAAACCCACAACTTTCCCACAGTGACGAATTTCTTCAGAAGCCTTCGCATTTTCTGGTTTTCAAGGCCAGCGGTAGTGGTTACACGGCGGCTACCATTTTGTTCCACTGGAAATTCAAACCTCCCCCCCCCCCATAGCACGAGACTGCGCGCAATCGGATACGGCAAACGCGACGCGATTCGCAGGAAGAAGTGGTCGCAACCGCTCGTTTGTGGTGCGACCCCTCTCCATAGTTCAGCGGCTGGATTTCCTGCTAGATCTACTTTGCCTAATATCTTAGACGCATTTTTATAAGTTTTCAATTCATGGAATCGGTATAGCTGTATATATACAGCAAAGTCGATCCTGTGAAGCGGAAACATTCTTTTTATTAACATAACAGCACCCTAGAAATAGTAAGACAAAGTGTAAAAAAAACTCGAATCATGTCATCATAGCATGCTTCAAACTTGTATAGCCTCACCAGTGATGAATCTGATATCTTTTTGCAACATTTTCGAAACTACGAGGACCTCAACTCCGTTGATTAATGCGCCTTCAGGCAAATTGGGAGAGTGAGCGTTTTTCAGAACGTGTATGAATTTTCTTCCCCACCCATAATTACTATGACTTTCATAGCCTTCAGTGCCGCACGTCTTAGGTTCACGTGACGTTACTTCCATGTTTGAACTACTTAATTCCTCATACTATAAAGTGTAACGTATTTCCACCAACAATTTTAATATTGGTCAGTTGAGTCCAGAATGGCAAAGAGCTTAGCAGCCAACGTTTAGGATGTGACGTGTCCTTACTCGTAATTTCAATATTGATCAGTTGATCCAGTATAGCAAAGACGTTAGCAGTAAACCCTCAGGAAGTAACGTGTTTTCACCCATGATTTCAACATTGACCAGTTGAGTCCAGTATGGCAGAGAATTTAGCAGTCAATTAATTGAGATCACCCCACAGGAGATGCGGCTTGACTTAAAGCATCACAGGCATACCCGGTAATTACTATAAAGAGTCCGTTAAGACTGTTGTATCCTTGCTACTCGATGCCCACCTCAACGATGCCACCCATCAATCACTTGTCTAGCTCTGGCTGTAACGCCTATCGTATCGCCGACTTGTCCTGTTTTCCTCTCTAGTTTTTCCGTGTAATGAATTTGATATAGATAATACATAGGTACGTGAGATTTTGCAAATGTAGCTGATAAAATTCAGTTTTCGCTTATTTACGCCGATATAAATTAGCAGATGTAGACAATTCGAAGACTTCACTGCCGTTCCTCCCTCACTTCAGGAACGAGGCATGACAGGCTTATTGAATGCGCATATAAAAATTGGCAAGAAAGTTCTGCGACAAAAAATGCAAAGCATTTGAAATTTGTGTAAACGATGTGACTACGGTAGCAAGGGTGATAAACTACTAGATTACTTGGACATTTCCCTGACAATCAAAACATGAGTAATGTGAGCCGCCCGACTATCAGCTGATGATGTTGCAAAATGAATCATCAAGGAATTTCAGGGTGGAGCGGCGATCGACGAGAACGTCAACGAGGGGTCGACGGAGGCTCGCCACCAGGGGCGGCAACCCAGCTCCTTCTTTTTCTCTGGAGGGCGAATCCCTGGTCACCACGAATACTTCCTTTATGATCTCAGTCTCTGTATTTTATAGAATTGTATTGCATCAAACGCCTATTCGATGCCTTGTAATTCGCTGATTCTGATCGTTAGTTATTTATCTATCTCCGGTGATATTCAGATAAATTATATACAGTAGCGCTCAAAAGTGTTCGGCCAAACGCTCCAACGCTTCTTCGATCATAACTTTTTTCTTTGTGGGGGAATCGCTTGAAATTTTGTACATGTTCAAATGAAGCACTTTTCAAACACTACTCGACTGCGAAGCATCCATATCCGCATAACTAAGATCAGTACTTGTTGCTGTAGTAGATTTCGCTAGAAGCAAAAATATTGACGTCTACCTTGTGTGCGTTTCTCTCCTCTACTGTGTTAGGCAATTCCGCTCGTACACTTAAGACATGGCACAATAGAAGGACATTTCAGAAAGGCCGTATTTCCAGTTTTTTTTGGGTTCAAGCTATTTGGGATATCTGGAACATGATCAGATTACAGGTAAATGATGGAAAATATTCACACTACGCATATGCTACACATATTAAAAGTTCACGTGATTAGATACAGTACAAAAAAGTTACGACTGAAAAGAATACAGAAGATGCATTTTGACGAATACTTTTGAGCGCTACTGTATAAACTTGTGGTTCCCACAGAAGAAGCGCTGAGCGCGCTCCCCTGTACGCGCGATCCGGTAGCAGAGAATGGTTCCCCCTCGCTGTAGAAAGTTAGGTAATGGCCCTGGTTTTTAGGTGATTCGGCGTGACTTGATTAGATGCGAAAGGGCGTGTCCGTTTCGGTTCATGTCCATTTACCAACCACGATCTATTTCAGTTGTCTTCGTCCTCCCAGTTGACTTCGGACAGGAAATGCACCGTACGGCTGCAGCTGCCGACTGACCTTTAGGACTTTCGTTTTTGGCTAAGTTTATTTCCGGTCAGAGAGTCGCATCTGTGTGCCAGCGGAGTACGGTATCCCTTGCCGTAACGAACGATCTTTAGAGCTTCAAAAGTGCACTGCACTCGTAACAGGGGTCTAAAACAGCCAGCCGGCTTAGAAAGATGAAAAGCGGCCTCCAGAAGGTCGAAAAAGTGAAAATTACAAAAAAAGACAAAAAACGAAATCAAAATCACGTAGAGCTACGGTTATAGTTCAAATGAGTGGTAATTTTCCGATGGCGGGGACCCTTTTAACGAGTTTCACACGTTATGGATCTGCACGGTTCGAGTCAAAGAATAATTTCCGAGTCCATCTCACCATTTTACTGAACCAATTCCACCGTCCTATCTTCGTTTGGTCGGTCTCTAAAATTCTATTTTAGGAAGGGTGTGGTCATCGCTCCCTGGCGATCTTGAGCGTATTGTCATCGGCGGTACCGTCTTCTGACTACAAATGGTTAGTTCTGAGATTAGCGCGTCAACACTTACCCACCCTGCGAAGGAGATAATCACCCGAAACAGGACATGCCTCTATTTCTTGCTCGCTTTCCGGCATAGAACATATTGAAGTCTTCTGCCTTTTTTTCTGATTACTCGCTCGCACAACCTAGTGTTATTCACCCAGTCTTCTGTCGAGACTAGGGTCTATCTATTCGAACCTTGTTCATTTTTATATGATTCTAACTTCTATATCTGATACATTTGAATATAGCGTGTGTCCTTATTCTCATTTCGTAACTTCTCACGCTTTCTTAGCTGCCAGCTCGATCGGTAACATTTCAAGCCGCTGCGTTCTTCCAGATATTCTCAGATCACATGCCGCTCTTTGTTCCCTGCGCCAGCGATTTATCGGCATCATTAAATGTCAAGCGCCTGATAGGGTCACAGGCTCCTTCGAATGTTTCAAATTCTTGGCTTATTCCCAAGCCTCATCAGCCCTATCATCAGCATTAATCAGATCTTTATCAAAAACATGAAAGAAGTGCTCAGATCAACTCCGGGAATTGACTGTCTAGTTACGGTAGAGGCCTCTTATTGACTGGCTCCTCTCACCTCCATAAATTCAAAAGAGACTCATCCCTTTCGACATTCATTCCCTTTCATTTGTCTTTCAAGCTCTCCTTCTTGTTGCGAATGTGTGTGGGATCATGGGACCTTCCGCGACCCGGTCTCTTCCTGCCGTACTTGCCCTGACGCCAAGAGTAGATTTAGAAATGCCAGCTTCTGGTGACCTGGCGGCGCCTTATCGAATCTCGATGACCGTGCTTTGATTCGAGAGTAGAACGCTAATGCTCTTCGTCGTGATGCTACGGTTCCCGCCATCGTCGAAGCAGTAGGTGAGCGCATTGACTCATTACCGTTTTTAGCTACGATGGGTCCAGACTGGTCCCTACCGCGCATAGTCCCGTTTTCTGGATCTGGAGAATATCCCCTTCAGTTTTCATTGTGTTTAGACGCCTGGAGGATATAACGCGGATGAGATCTATCGCATCGACATCTCAGCAAAAGGCGATGCTCTTGACGGGTTCTCGGGCGTAGTTAGGGAAAAGGTCGAGGACTATGCGGTCGACGAACGTGAAAATTATTCCCTGGAAGTCGCCCACTTGAAGAAATCTTTTGAAGGACCTCAGTATTGGTATATGACCCTCGAGCTCTTTCTTCCTACAGCAGACGCGAAAATCAGCATCCACCTTCGCTATTAGGCTTTTACTGTTGGTGCAGGCAGCCACCTCTGATCAGGTCCCAGCTAGTCAGAAGGACAGAGTGCTTGAGTAGTTTGTGGCAAGATTGCGACCTGATATCCGCTATTATGTAAAGCTAAATAATCTAGCAACATTTGAGCAAGCTGTTGCGAAAGCTTAAATAGCTGAGCAACTGCTAGGTGGGGCCACTGCCGAGTGTCTCATCAGGCCCTCACTACCAACCCAGGCTATAAAGGTAAAGGCTGCAGCGCCAGTGGAACAAGACTTTGGGCGTCAAAACCATGAAAGGCGCAGAGGCTCATTTAACATCGGGCAGGTGCATTCCAGCCAGCAATCAAGAGGGTGACTGTCCTGTGAGGGTGAATACAACTACTACGTGTTTTAATCGTGGAGGTATGGATAATTTTTCTCGCCAGTGCCCGTCACCTCGTGTTCCACACGCCGAACGACAGGTAGTCTTCTTAACGCAGCTTATAGAGCGACCGTAATTCTGCTCTAGTTCCATCCCGTGTTGGTATTCCGCCTTCTCGCTACGATAGGGATAGAGAGCTTTCGCATGCTCGCGATCGGGTTTGAACCCTCCCTATCTCTTTGCAAGTAAATCAAACCTCACTGAAGCGATCAGACGCTAGGGTCAATGGCTTAGTAAAGCTCAATGAGGAGCCGGCGAATTCTGCTTTCGGCAACTCTTCTTCTCATTCGTTTTCCCTCCACATGCCTCACGTTAACCCTTTAACAGCAATGGCACTCACCGGTGGGTCAATGGCACCCAATGTTGGGTGCCACTATAATTTCTTTTTTCTTACCACTTTTGGAACTTATTCAATACTGTCACATTTATTAACACACTTCATAGTATTTATATTCAACATGGTCCACATAGATGTTTAATAAAAGCTTACTTATCACAAACATATATTGTTTAAGGTGTACTATTAGAAAGTTAGGAACTTTCGCAAGGTTTGTGTACATCCTGGAAGCATTTCAGGTTTATCATGGCAGTCGCAAAGAATAAATTTATCCTCAAGGGCTTCGAATATTATATGAACCTACTGGGTGCCTTATTTCCGAAGTTTCTATCCTACATTGCTTCCAAACTCGACTCCATTTTTAATCCCTAGTTGACCATTATGGAAAACAACATGTTGGTGCTTCTACTGCACGGAAATACTGCTAAATTTGATGAGTCACTGAAAAAGTTTTTCCCTGAGACAATGGCATCCACCGGTGGGTCCAATCGCTCGCGAAAGGATTGGGCGTGGTTCCGTGAGCTCATCACATCGAAATCCGCGTTGTCGTCAAGGAGTTAAGCTACTATTCGCGATTCGTATACTTTTATGTTCCGCGGCAGATGAAGCACTCTCAACGTCGGCATGGTTGTGCCCGCACGACCTAGCTGATGCACTTGTGCGTATCCCGATATCGTACAAGTGTTCATGGATCATTCTCCCGATCGAAGAAACTCCTAAGCCATTATCGGTCCACGTATATCGCCCTAAAACACAGCGCTATGACACTGTGCCCCATTTCTGCAAATTTGTTACTCAGTTCGCTACCTATCTGGCGAGCTTTTTCCTGGCACGTTACCAAAATTCCACCGAGACCCACTCAGAAGTGCCTCTTGAATCTTGCAAGCTGATGATCCAGCATTATAAATGTGAGCACGGTAGCATGACTAGGTCAAACTACTTTTAGGCAATCTCAAGTTCACTTATAAACAAACGGCCCTCGGCTCCTTTCGGGTATTGAACGGCGCGCACTGTTGCGGTATCCAACCGTTTTCTTATCCCAACCGTCCTTAATATGCGCCATGAAGCTTCCGTCCCCAGTTCCCCGGTTGGAAATCCAGCCCAGAGTACCTACGAGTCAGGTAATAATGGTATGCTTCATGATGGGTCTATCCTTCTGTGGACTCCCAACAAGCGAGAGTTGTGTCGGTCCACACCGTTTATGAGAATGAAGGGCATCGGGTGGCCGCGCAGCTTCTAGCTCACTGTGATATTATAGAACAAATCTCTTAGCTTTTGCTCTCCATATATCTCTTGCTGCCAACCTAGCTCTGGCTCTTCGTAACCTCTTGGGGCGCACTGATATCGCAGCTTCTTCATTGAGTACCGACTTAGTACAGATTCACGCTGTATGGGAATTTCTGCGAACAACCTGCAGCAGGTACTATTTAATGTCACTTGTTTTTCTAAGCCTTTACCTCAAATTATTCCTCCATCTGGTACAGCCATTCTACCGTTTCTTGACCCATCTATAGTTGCTTCCCAACAAGCATATCCGGTAGATTGTTCTACAGTACGATATTTTTATCTCAGGGTGAAGATTCTTTCCTCAAGTTTGACTCTACAACAGGTGATTCTCAGTTAACCCCCGCAATTTCGTACCGAACATTAGTATCCCCTCCAGTCTCGATTCTTTCTCGTCAGCTCTTCCTCTTACAATCTTTCATAATCTGATTCTGACTGATTTAAGCTAGCTAGTTCAAGACCATCAGTGGCAGGAATTGTGGACCGCTATGTCAACTGATCATCTCTCGTACATTCGTGTAACTAATGAAAGAGGACCGATCTATAATTCTGCAATGCACAGTGCTTGTTCGTTTTCGCTTTGGAGTACACATTTTGGTCCTTGGTCAGTCTTTGACCTCTGAATCACCTGCTGCGGTAATATTGTTACCATTCGTCTAATTGAAGCAGCTATTATTTTATAGTGTAACATACCCGGGCTTGCTCCTACCTCTCCGAAAGCAGCTCCCTGTTTCGGTCACTACTCATCGTCAAACACTGCCGGTAAACACGCAGGCACGCCCTTCGATACCCTCAACCTTATCTTCTCAGATGGTAGAACTGGCATGCCTTAAGATTGATGCCTCATCGTCTTGGCCCCGTCGCGCAATAATGACTTCCGTGAATGTGTTGTATTTACCTCATCGTGCTCGCTTTTTTTGTGGCTCAAATACCTATTCGTGGTCAGGTCTTAGCTTTACTAAACGCCGGAGCATTCATTACTCTTACTTCTGTTCCCTCTCCTCAAAGCTTCGAAGTCTTTCAAAGCGTGTTACTAGGGCAGGAGGTATGGCGAGGACCCCTTTTCATCTTTTGGGGTTCGCGAAGCTTTCGTTCAAAATCGGTTCCCCATCTTTCGGACACCCTGTCTATTTTACTAAGTACCTTGTATCCCCAATGAGGCAGACGCTTATAATATCACCCGTGGTAACGAATTTTTCGGCGCTTGCGCCATGGTCTATTGACTATAATAACTGCACCCTTCGTTTTGCGGATGATCACCTGAAAATTCTATGCGCAACTTCCGCAGACGCGCCCCTAGCCGCCGAGCAGCAAACCCATCCGCGTGGCAGAGACTACCGTACTACCACGCCATTAGAGACACTCGCACATTGCGTAACAGAACAGACCAGCCATATCTCACTCGTATTAGTTTTCCAAATTGAGAAACTGTCAGAGAAATCACTGATGGTCTTTCAGTGGTTAACGAACGCTGCTGGCCCACTTCTTCTGGACTCTGATCCATCATAAAGACCAGAAACCCTTTACAGGGCGCAACAGATATCACTGGCTAGTCTACTTAATCTCAGTGATTCAGTGCTCACCTCTCATGTCCATCCTAATTTACCTTCCTTTGTAGTAGATATTGTGGCGAGGACCGAGCACCCTGAAACAACGATTAGTATTGATTCTTGCAATGTTGATCTGTCTTCCGCAAAATTATCTGAGGAGGAACGGGACCGGTTAGCTCAATTGTTCTATAAATTTCGCGTTCGGACCTTGATGGATCCTACGATCTAGGCTCTCCTCGAAGGATCGGAAATCTTTATGAAAACGACGGCTGACACTCCTCAAACCCGATTTCGCCCCCCTCCCCTAGAATTTCAAAAGGAACTTGATGATTACATCAGCAATTTACTGCGAGCTTGTCGAATCTTAGGGATCGTTACTGCCCTTTTATGGCTGGCTATCCTTCTATTTCGCTATGAGAGAATGGAAGTCGTCTTTTCGAGAAGTTAAGCTGAAGCTGCCATTGCTGCCGTGCTCGCTTCAAAAAGAGTAGACAAATCGAACTAAGCGATTTATCTTGATATCGAACATGAAATCCATCGAGCGTATTTACGACTCTATTCCATATCTCCGTATGAGATGTAGTTGATGGTTCGTCCTAATCGTAATGGTCCGCCCAGAGCTTCTGCAGAAAAGACTTCGCCTTGACCAACAACATAATGAGCCATCCTAAGCGAATATCTAATATGGAGGCAATCTGCAGTGCCACGCTTCTCTTGCATAGCGGGTCTCCTCCTTTCAGGTTGACATCAGGCGTAAAGGTATCCTCGACGGAGTCCCAAGGAATGACCAAGACTTTGATGACTAGCTTCGAGGAACGATCCATGTCTTCTGCCTAGATAATTTCAAGGTCGATGGATAGGAAAGCTCTTATGTTCATATTTATATATTTGAACAGTGACTCCAGAGCCTTGTACTTCTAGATCGCTTCGTTATTGGTGTTAGCTGGGACAAACAGGTTGTCCACAGACAAGTTGGTTGCGATTTCATTTTTCTGGGAATCCTTTCTTTTGATTTTCGAGCTCTAAAAGTTGGAAGGTTCATGAAAGTCGAACCCCCTATTAAAAGCCCTAGTTCATTTGCCAAGGCGGCGGTAAATGAAGGGGTGGTCCACTCCGTTATCGAAGAGCACGTTAATATAGACCGGCGACATTGTGATAGAGTGTACAGTACGGAAGGCTGCGGAGAGATGGAACACATCATTCGCAGAGTTTCTATTTTCGCTGGTATGGTTGACTGTCAGAGCCATGTACCTTTCAGCTTGGTCTGCTTTATAGTGGCTGACTATTTTCTCATTCTGGAATTTATCATCGTCACAAATCACTGAACTTTGTCGAGCTGGCGTTTTCTCGCAACTGCCTTTGTTTTCACTGGCTCCGAAGTAGCCCAGCGGCTTTGAAGCGTACTCAATTGTGATGTTTTCCCCTACAATTCCGAAATCCCTTTGAATTACATCCTGAGTATGCTTGGCGTTGGGAACCGCAATTGATTCACCTCTTCGCCGTTCTCAGATACTCTAATCGTTGTTTCGGATCAGTAATGTCTGTACATGGGAGAGTGGGATTCGCTGTCGCAGTGGAAGCAGCTAGGAAAATTCTTTCTCTCCCTCCTTCCCCTCCAGAAGACTCCTACAGGTCCTGTCTCCCAAAGTTTCCTTGTTTTTCGGGAAACTCAATTTTCTCTAGCGGCTGCTCTTCGATTTGTTCCTCTCAGTTAAGGATGACATCGGAGCGTACCATTCGCCTTTTGGAAGTCTAGAAGTCGCCCTCTACCGAAACCTCTCTTTCAGAAGGTTCCTTTAGAAGTTTTCCGAGAAATTTGATAGAATCTTGTTCATGAGCCAAGGGCTGTTCGGACCCTGGCCTTCGCGCTAAAACTTTTCTATTATACTGAAATTTGTTTGAAGAGTCTGCGCTGATCTTTGAGACTATCACTTCTGGCGGTCTATTTCTCTAGCCTCCGATGAAGCTCGGTGACGAACTCCGTTCGTTATTCCATACTTATCCTTCAAGTAGTTTACAGCGATGGTGTGATTTGCCGCTGTTGCCTGATATCGTGCGATCGACTCCCAACGTCTCACCAAATAGTTGAATTTGCGAAAATCAAGGAGGAGTCTTGAAAAGCAGTCGCGGCGAAGTCATTTGTCTCTTCCGAACGTTTCCGGCATCCAAGATAAGCATAGTAGCTCGATCGTCTACAGCTCGACTACACGTGATGGCATGTCTCCAAAATCTCTTCTAATACAAGCTCTGCTCTTACAATTTTTTCAGAAACACTGGCAACCTTTCAACGCGTAGATAAAATCTTAATCTAAAGAACACGAGCACGCGCTTCCGCTCACACAGATGATAATTTTATAGCGAGTCAAATGATGGACCAGCACCTCAAAAACCCGAAAGAGGTGCTCCATCACATCCAAAAAAAATAAAAAATTGTAATAGAATTGACTCCGAAACGCGTTTATTTTTTTTGAACCTGAGCTCGGTATTCAGATGCCCTCGCTAGTGAGAATGGCACTCGCACAAATCCAGATATGGTAGCGAGCATTGCCAAGATACCTCGTTCAGAGAATGTGTGGGCAATAAAATCGTTCTTAGGGCTTTCGTGGCTACACACTGCTTTCTCCAATAATCGCTGTGCCCTTGAAAACTTAATAGTATAAGATACATCATTCATATGGACAGAGCACTCGAAACAGGCATTTATAGCATTCGAGCAAGATTTGGTTGAAGCACCCTTCCTTTACCTGAATGTGATCAATTTTATAGGGCGCCTAACCAAATGCCAAACTAGCAGAAATAGTATGGCACTGCGACTGAGTCTTGTGCAGACAAGCATAAAACTTTCTGCGATTAACCCATTCGTTTTCCTTTACCTAGCATTAACCTCCTTAAATTTCCTGGAACACATTCAGAAGTGTGTCCTAGAACACATTCAGAGGTGACAGAAAAAGTCTCACTACGGTCTGATACCGAGTTTTACCTCATACAAGAACCTGCGGAGATCTCTTGAAGTTGGAATACACTATGCAGCGATTTTCGTTACGTAAGGGCTCATTTTGCTACGCTACTACATTCTAATATTATTATATAATACATCACTTTTAAGACCAAATTCAAAATTAATAGAATGTACAAGAAAATTAAGGAAATATACTACTAGCCTGGTTCATATCGGAATGTCACGACTTACATGAATACGTGCCCCGTATGCCAAAAGGGGAAACCCCTCCGATATCCTTTGTCAGGAGGAAATGATATATATTCCGCACTTCGCAAAACCATTCGAGGGAGCTCGCACGAACGTAATAGGAATTGAACCATAGTTTACGGACCGAGGTGAACTGATATTTGTATCAGTGTATGATTGTCTTCAAAATCAATACGATCCAGTTTTGGATACGACCTTTAGAACATGGTGTATATAAAGGTTTTTTCACTGGGTATTCAGTCTTTTTACACGTCGACCTGCTCGTCCGAAACTGACGAACCAGTGAAAGGGTTCTCCGACGGTCGAAGACATGAATGGCCCTAACATTACGATCGCTGATCTCGATCATTTCTCAAATAAAGCAAGTTGCACATATTGATCGCCTCATGTTTTGTTCTCCACGTTTCACGTCAACTAACACTTCCGTACTCTACACATCACAGCAAACTTGTGTGACCAGTGACCAGAGCATCGACGTTATGAAACAATCGATAATTAGGCGTTTTAGCCTTCTTCATGAAATAGGAAGTATCTTTGGCTATGAATTATGAAGGTGATCAACAGATATCTTCCTGTACTAGTTGCCAAAGGCCGCCTCTCTTGTTGAGCTTGAGTATCTTTTTTCGCCGCAATATTCTCATAAACTCTTCGGATAGGTGCTTTGAAGAGACCACGTGCCGCTCACACACCACATTCATCTTGACTCAAAGCAGAAATTAATATTTGCTCCACAGTTTATAAACGGTCTAAACAATAATTAGCGCCACTCGGACTAGTAACGTTCGTATTATAGACTCTACCTGCATTATCACTTAAATCAAATCAATCAATCGAATCAAATTAGGCTATTTTTAGTTCAGTTGTCATAGATTTCATTATACTGTCGTATATCGCTGCAATTTCTAGTACATTCAAAAGAAAAAATACTGCTAATGCTTATCTCATGGGCTTACTATATTATTATTAGATCACATCACAGTGCCTAAGAATAACTTAAAAGATATCCACTGACCACTGTAACCAATTCTTTAAGATTCATACATGATTATTCATTCATACATGCTGATTTTACTGCGACAACATCGGACGAAAATGTTATAAATTCATTAATATTGCACCCATCCTATCCCTTCACTCCGAATCGAGCGTCACTCTCCAAGGTGTGGCGAGTCCTCACCCGAGGTTTCTCGTTGGCTTCCTATTTCTCTCCTCAATTTCGTACGGTACTGCCTCGGAGCTTCAATACTCGGGAAATTCAAAGCTCGAGGACGAGCTTACTGCATAGAATAGAGATGTCGTAGTCTCGCTACCTCACCTGGAGGAGACTACCCATCATTCACGCTGTGTGATGTTGCAACAGGACCACTATAAAACGAGCTGGCTACGGGCAACTGAGCCGTCTCACTCATCTCGCCCGTTCAGCTCTTTGTGTAGTGCCCATTGCATCGGCACGAGCCGAGTTGTGCTAGTTTCCCTTCGGATTCCGTCGTATAATGCAATTCAACATATAAGTAACAGACAGTGTATATACGCTCCTGTCGTTACCCCATACCTGAACTCACGTCCCGATACATAATCGGTTATAGAAGTCATGAATCTATAATATGAAAAGGTCGGAAGGTAATACCTGAGAACAGTTGGAGGCGGTGAGGCCAACCTTTATGGGAATGACATAACATCAATAGACTAATAAAATATTAGGTTGGCAAATAAGTCCTGCGACAAAAAATTTGAAGCGTTGAAGATTTGTATCAACAGTGTGAACACGGTAGCAAGGGTGACAAACTTGTAAGACGTTCCCCGGGCAAACAAAACATGAGTAGATATGGGCACGCGTGTGGGCTTTCGCGGCATTACGGTCAATGGATGGACAACACCCGATACGTATCATCACCTTCTACCAGGCACTCCAAGGGAAAAATGCTAGTGTAGTGGTTCGAAATATCATCAGTCTATTCGATGCTAGCACTGCTCACCAACCAACGGTCAACAATCGGTTGGATCGCTTCACTGCGGGAGATATTAGCTTTCGGAGTAACCCAAGCATCGTCCCTTAATTTAGTGGAGGGTAAAGGAATCTATCCACTAGTTTATAGAGCGCAGTTTGCTCGCAGTTTCCACGAGTTGCTAAACGCATACGAGATGAACAAAGCTATCGCTTACCCCTATGATCCCCTTCATTTGGCCAACTGGGTTAGAGAAGGACGGTCGTACCGTAAATCAGGTCGCTATAGAGTGACGACGCACGTCGAAAATTCGCTTTAGACCCACGTTAAAAGTTCACCGATCCCGCTTGGTTCCAGGTTACACATCAGTCGTACTCCCGGAGTGCTCCCCCTTTCACCTACCATGTGCTCCGCCTTTTTGAGCATCTCGTTGTAAAAAAGTAATTCGTAACTTTATGTGATCCAAAAACGGCAGTCAATTACTTCTTTGAGTCACAGCTCCCTTACTTCTGGGGAGATGGCATCAGTGACTGGCTCAAAGGATGAAAGAAGGTCGTTGACTTTTCGGTAAAAATTTTTCCGAAAATTGATTGAAATGAAAAAAAATTAGAAATGATTAAAAAAAAGGTCTACATTTTGTCGCAGGACTTATTTGCCAACCTAATAACAGGGTGACTAGAAGGTTCCTAGAAAATTATGTCTTCCAACTGTAGAAGCATGTTGCTCCATGTTGAAGAAGTTCTATAGATTCGATAGCAGGGAACGGGCATCGTTGGTAGAACAGTACTACGGCCGATCGGTTTTTGACGTCGCCTGCCGGAGTTAGTAATCATCGACTGAACGATGTGCGATCGACAAGCTTACTGCAGCCTTCTGCTTCACCGTTACGAAAGTAGTCGCTCCGTCATCCAGGTTTGGAACGAAATATCGTGGCCGAGGAGCAGCACTGCGCCCTCCCTCCTCTGAGTCAAGATCACGTCCGTAGCCTTCAAATTCCGACGCTGTCCTGGCCTCCCGTCAAAGTACAGCAGCGTTTAAAAGTCTCTGGACAAATGCTTCCTCAGTCGTACTTTTTGGTCGTAACTCCTTTCACACTTGATCTGACCATACGAAATTTCAATATTCATAGCATGAGTGTATTGCGGATATGTACTACTAGTAACCATCAATCTGATCATGTTCCAGATGTCTCAAAGAGCTTGAAATCAAAATCAACTGAAAAAACAAATGATGGTCCTTTTGAAATTAATTTCCTTTTTACCATGTCCAGAGGGTACGAGCGCTGATGTCAAACACAGTAGAGAATAAAAACTCATATAAGGTGCCAATAATTGCAGACGTCGCTAACTTTGCTTTTAACGATTATTGCTTTCGCAAAAACACCTTGCATCGACTACGAGAATATTGCTGCTCCGCAATCAAGTAGTGTTGGATAGTGTGAAATATGCTTTACTTATACATATCAAAATTTTGCATGATTTGCTGCACGAAGGAAGAAGCGGAAAAGCATAGGAACGTTTGGTCGAAGACTTCTGAGCGCTATTGTAAGTCACCTCAAGATATCAGGGAATGGAAGAAACAATCTCCTTTCTCCATTACGCCATTCAAGACGGTCTACGCAGAAGTCACATTTGAAGCAGGCTTCTTCGCAAATGTCACACGCTTCTTATTGTGCAGGAGCGTCGAATGCAAGTTAGTGTGTGTCAGAAGCTCCTCGACTGTAGGCGAACGACAACATCAACCGGCTGCATCATTGCTAAGGATGTACTGCTATGAATGCAAGGGTACTCTGTTAGCAAATGGAGAGGAGGGGGTTACGAGCGCTCATTTCACACCGATTACAATTTACACCGAACTTTGGATTGTGATGGTTAATGCTCGACTACCCCCCCCCCGGAAAGGCGCGGGTGGATGAGCTGGGGAGACTTAATATAACCTGGCTACCCCAATCCCGACATATTCACCTGACCTCAATCCATATGACGGCAGTACTTTCAGAAGCCCACAGACCTGCTCTGAAGGAAAAGAATTTATCATCTGTCAAAAAGTCAAGTAGCTAGTAGATGATTGAATTGGGTCACGCCTCCCCCATATTGGAGGAATGGCATCAACGCCCAGTCCGGTTGATGGAGGGACATCGTGGCTAATAAGTGCTACCATCTTGATTGCGGATCTGACTTTCTTTTCATAATTAGTTTGTGTTTAAGAAACTGACTGAATTTCCTTGAGACTTTCCGGACACCCTGAAGCCACTTGGATCGCTTACTGATGCCCGGCTCTCCTTCTTTTTGAATTGAAATTGGTCCAATGCCTGCACTCCCTTCGTGATTGGACGTTTCGGTTCAGGAAAACAAAAGTTATTGCTTCTTGGTCAAATGCATACACTCCGATACACTTCGTTAGCGCTCCGACCGCCATGAGCGAAGTCCTGCTCGGGTTCTGTTGTGTACAGGTGACTCGATTCATTCCCAACTTATTATTATTCGAATTTGTGTTGTTACTTGAATCGCGCTAATTTCCCAAACATTCCTCTCTCCCGATCCATCCGATTCCCTCCGGGTACACTACACAACAATTAGTTTCTTCCACCTTTCATCCGTGATCCCAACCTGCCACCTCCAATTTTCCATGTTCTAGGTCCAAATTAATTATTTCGCGCACACCTCACTCCCTGTAATCGGGGTCTGTTCCTGCCAACTACCATTGATGTTCCCATCCTGCCGCCTCTACTTCTACCATATCTTAACAGTCTATGAAATTAGTGTTTCTGAATTTCCGGGCAAACACACACATACACACGCCGACAAACCAACAGACGCACTCAGCACATTACACGCAGTAGGATTCAAGATAGAAACATTACAGACTGAAACAGCATCATTATAATCACTGAACGGCGAAAGCATACACAACTTGTTAGGAGTCACCGAACACTTTGCTTGTGCAGAGCGTTATGCTTTATGTGAGGCTTATGCGTGTAGAAGTCATTCACATTCAATCGAAAGTGCAACTGTTCAAGAATATTTTAAATAGAATAGAAAATTTTTTTCTCCATGATCGGTATTGCATGACGCTGAAAGGTGCACAATTGATGATTATGCTTCGCAATAAATAGTTTATACATAGTATTTATTTAACATGATCCGATAAGACATCATGGCGTAAATCTCCGTGTTGGCCTCTTAAAAACGCAGAAACATTAGAGGTCAAATTCATATCTCTACTGACCACGTTTCAGCGATAAATTCACTGAAGACCGTTGTGCTAACATCAGCCTCAAAAGGTTGCGGTATATCAACTTTCCTTTGCATGAATAGATCAATTCGCATATCTGGGTATGGTTATCATCCTTTTTGGTGCAGCGAAAGATGACTTCCCTCTAAAACTATGGGTGATGCAGTGTTCATGTCTTGTATTTGCAATGACAACTGGTATTGCAGCCATTTGAAGTGGAGTGCCATGTATGGTGAATTGGTTGATTTGGTTACAGCAACGTTGAGAACCGAGTTTGAAGTGAGTCAATGTTTTCCACATTCCCTCTGCATTTTCTTCAATGGGCGTCTTACGTCCAAGACGATAGAGCGGAAAAAGAAGAACTTACTAATCCTCACAGACTACTTATATTACGCAAGGTGAACATTGCAAGGACCTCAGACTACTCACAGTACTTGAACCGGACTCGTTCGATGACCCCCTTTTTTAAGCCATTGGACACGGCGCTCAGACTCTGCTTCTCCATCTCATGCTCTTAGCGAGAGAAAGAGCGTTCTCGCTCAGCAGCGGTCCTTGACCGGTTGACCTAGATGGGAGAACCAGTTATTACCAAAACTGTGTTGCCCGTTCCTCCTATTCCTGTCAAGAATAGATATTGTGGGGCAATGTGGTATCAATCACTTGTCAAGCGCTTTTTTCCCTACCGCCTTGTTGAACTCTAGGGAGGCCACGAAGAGCAATATCTCCAAGTTCTCAAAAAGTTTCGGATATCTAAATATAATATAGGTAGGCAATCTATTGAGATCAGCTTGAGAGAGTGAGAAGATTGAGATAGATATCGTATTCAGTTTTAACCTAGTAACTCCGCTTCACTCGGTAGTGATCCCGTTTTCTAATGATAACTTCACAACCTGACTGTTTGGCTCCCTTGTTGCCGAGAAAGTTTGAAAAGTGAAAATCAGTGTTAGAGATTCATGCTCTTTTCAACTCACTTATTTTTATCAATTTGGCTGTCTACCCTACTCGATATACTCCTAATAATAATGTGAATTCTCATAAAGGTAGCATCAGAGCGACGATATTCAGGATTTACCTATCACATGCCGTCCCTTTATCATCGATTCCGCCAAGCGGACGCCATGACGGCCTCCATTCGTTCCTGTCACGAGCTAGAGTAGTTCCGTGGATCGTCTTCCCTCGAGAACACAAGTCATGGCATTTTTTCTATTCTTAGCTTCGTAAAGAATTCCGAAAAGTTCCGAGCATTGTCCTTTCACAGCGCCGTGGATGAAGCTGATTGCATACTCACCCTGTTTGCGTAGAGTCCTTGAAGAGTACGTCAAGGCGGGAGAGATCGCACTGTTGGAGAGTTGGAGCAGAGCCGAGCTTTGCTTCCTCACTACTGCCTCGATGCTCCAAAATGCTAATATGTATCCTTCAGATGAAGTGTGTACTGTCTTCCGGAAATTGGCTCAAAATTCATGGATAACATCATATAGAACAAAATTCGCTCATTGATGTTAAAAGTGCGAAAATTTCCTGTTCCTCAGATTCTACTACCCTTACGCAAAAACGTGCAAGCTTTTCTTGAAATATGCTCGAGCGGTCGCCGCCGCTACTACCAGAACAGAGTGAATCAGTATCTTCTAATTCTACATGATGGTATCATAAGTTTTCCTGAGTAGCATCTCACAGCAGAAGAGTAGTGTACTCCAATGCTTTTCATTCCTGTCGACAAAAAGATCAAGACTGTGTCAGTGCGCTTCACAACGGACTACCAGAATAGTGTCCTGTCAAGAACGTTTGCCGTACTCGTTAGAGGAATTCCTGCAAAAAAGTGCAAGTACCAACTGAGGGAAGTCACCTAATATCGAGGAAATATATTTTCTAGAGACTTTTCTAGAGACTCTAGGAACGAGTACCTTTTGGTGTCGAAAAAACCTAGGCACCACTCCTGACTCGAAGTAAGCGAAGACTTCGGTATTCATTGGGAGTCATAAAACTGATAAAAAAGTGTTTAGCTGAAATTTTTTGGAAATACTAATCAAGTACACACATCGAAGATGTGAGCCCGCAGTTACGTATTTCGGACGGCCACCCTGCCATCTGCGCCGTTGTCTCGCATCGTGGAACTTGACTTGCTTATATGTTCGAGAAATCCCTTTGAAAACGGAGGAAATGTGTGACCTTGAATACGGGATAACCCTACACCTTTGACTTATTATATGTGAGATTCGAAAACACACGTCATTTCATGTATACTACATTCGGATTGACCACGATGACCCAGTTTCCCTCCTTTGCCAGTCCCTCATCCTTTGAGCAGCCTATAGGGCCTTGAGATTTCAGAAGCTTTTCTCGAGCGATGCTATCCATTGCAGTACTGGAGTTTCTCCACTCTTGAGGAAATGACGCTCTTATATTGCTCTGTTCATGTACCCATCAGTAGGTACGAGGCTCTAAAATATAGGGGACAGTTTTCATATTTCGGGGATATCCATGCTATCTTAGAAAAAACAAGTGGCTTACTTAAAGGGAAAGACCCTGAGCCGCCTCTCAAGTAACTCCCAGTCACTCGAATGTGAACGTCTGGCTTAGTCCAGCATGCGGATTATGCAGCATGCGGATCACACGCACAAGCTATACACTCGCTCGCATGGGTGTGCTTGCCAGAAGAAAAAGATAAGTTCGACTCAACCAGCAAAACTGGGAGTTCATTTAATAAATGTGTCTGCGTATCTAGGCAAGAGCGCTGGCAATTGTCTAAGAAAATGGCGGGTCAGCCCTATTCGCCGCGTGGAGTTCCGCCAGGTTGCCTCGTCACCAACAGGCTAAATCCGTCAGTGAGAGAGAAATTTCTGTGAAGGGGTTCGTGGATCTCAATGAAATGAAAAATAGTACGCTAGGTATAGATAAGAATTAGGGATCGGTATCAACAAAAAGTTGTGAGCATTTATCGTTTGATACAATCCCTACTCCTGAGTGCATTGAGTGTTAGGCAGCACTATGGATCGGCAATAAGTGTTGAACTACTAATGGCTTGTCACGTTCGCGCACCACAGTGCAATTTCTTTATAGACTAAATTCAAAGGTACAGTAATGAATGAGATATCGAGATTTCTTTTTCGAAAGACCATTTCAGTAGAAAATCTATAACGTCAAGAGCGTTGGTAATTCAATTTATTTATCTACCGTCCACGTCTACAGAAGCTTTTCTCTGTAAAATCCGCAATCCTGCGAAGATTTAAGGAGGACAAGGGAAGAGTCTCGAGTCGAAGTGATCGTTTGAACTACAGTCTACACTGAGACGTGTTCCGTACGCTGCTCTGAAACCTGCTCTCCGAATTTGCCGAGCGATTTTCCGGATGGAATTATGAGGGTGGCTTCAGCTGAGACCTAACATAAGCGGACACGAATTACATAGGTGAATCAGATTTCTCAGCGAAGGTTCGAGGCAACGGTAAGGGCGACGCTGCATGTGTCAGAGACTGGGAGGCGAGTATTTCGCCTTATAATGAGTTTTTCCTTGAGGCTTAGAAATCTCTTTGATATGATTTTGACGCATTCTACTACCTTTTGATTCTTGTTGGGTCATCTATCTTACCTAAAACATGCAATTCGCTTAATTTCATCGCATGCTTGTACACAACATAGTCAAGTGGGGCGAATGCGGTGTGGTGACAGGTGGCGTACTGTCATATACGTATTGTTCAAAGATGGAACCTCGCATCGATTATCGTCAGGGCTTAAAAACCTCCCATCGCTACGGGATGGATTACTTGGGATCAGAGTCGTGTAATCGTATAAAAGCACTGACTTATACATTGACTGGTCACCGCGAGTCTTTGCATAAGCATCTCAAAGGCTGAACCGATAAACGCCGAAGAATTCATCCTTCCAATTCTCTATATTCACTATGGGATATTCGAGCAATATGTACACTGCAATGTCTGGTCTCAATACACTTGAAGAAAGTGGATAGGGAAGTGCGCTTGCTCGCTGCAACCACCCATTCTTTGTTGTGTCTTGCCTTTTCACTGATTTTCACCCAGGTCGAAGGTCCTTCATGATCTTAGAGTGCGTACGATCGTGCGTTTCGGAACCAGCCTCTCGAAGTCCAACATTGCTGATAGTGACTTATGGACTTCATTGCATTTCTTGGTGCCGTTCAAGAATATGATCATTACTACATACGTGACTTAGGTTTTGTGCATACAACTCGTGACTTCGTGAGAAACTTCGTTTTTCGCGGAATTGTGTGCATAACACATACTCATGAAGAGAAGATAGTGAATATAGCTTTTTGATGCACTCAAAGAAATTGAAGCGATTTCGCAAGGTAAGGCGGATACCACCAAAGTGTCAAAATGTCGTCGAACGCAATAAAATCAACATCCAAAGAAAAACAAAAAATCCAATGTAGTGCAAAATTCTGGCTATTCACAAGAGCGAAAACCTAGTCTCTAGCACACGAAACGTCACCCTCACCACTGCTTCAAGCCACCGCTGTGGAACCTGGTACATCCATGTGCTTTGTTCTCTTATGTTAGGTCGCATCAAAAAAACAGTCCTCATCCAAAAACACATTCAGCAGTACAGGTCCGATTTCAAACTGTCATGTTGACAAGGGTTCCATTCCTGGTGATTGATGCAATGTTAGTGACTATTTTATTATAGGAAATGCTTATGAGGACCGATTTTCCTTTTCTTTTTTCCAAGATTCTGAGCATGGGTGTGTTACCTACACTTATTCTATTCCGGTAGCTTCGGACATTGATGTTATATCTACATTCATGTGATGAGGACGTGATTTTGAGCAATATTCGGATTTGTCCGCACTCGAGTGAAGTTGTAATACGTTTTAGAGCATAACCTGGTTGGCTATGTGCATTATTAGTAGTGATCATAAAAGGCGATAATTTATTTGTTTCGATGTTCTGAGTATGTTACACAATCCCACTACTTGCACTAATTGAACATCTTCAGTTGTTTTATCTCTGAATGATGATTATTAAGGGTATTGCTTCCATATATTGTGGCTTCATCCATGTGTGACTTCCCGACCACATCGAGCGAAGATGTCCTAAGGGTAGGGGTGCAAACCACGCTCAGAATGCGCGCCACTAGCAGACCAGGCACTCAGTGTGAAAACTAAAAAGCAAGTACACTAAGATTACGCGTCATTTTGGTTCGCCATCGTTCGGCTATCGGTCTGTTCGGCTCGCTCTCATCCCGGCCTTCAACATTGCAGGTTCGCTATCATGTCATCATCAGGTGTGCCTCAGTGTGAAACATCAGTACAGCTTATTTGTATTGAGTATAGCATATGAATATATTATATATATACTGGAACGACAAGATCTTCATATACTGATATTCGGGTAATCTAGATATGGCATCATACTTGCAGTAGTTCGCTCAGAAATAGGATCACATGTAGTATTAACTGGTTGAGAGTTATCATTGATTTGGGTTCTCACACTTCTTTGACTCATTCTCTGATAATGACTATTGACTTTATATCGGTTCTCGTTAGTTATTCTTCACATTGACCGGTACCCTGGCGTCACTAGTCGAGTAGGCTCATCCTTATCCTTCCTTCTCCGATTTTCTTCTTGGTTTTTCATTCGTCACGACGAAGGTCGAGCCACCAGCAATATCCTGCATCTGGAAAGAGATTTCACGTCTCTCAGCATCCAAGCATCTCAGCATAGATGCACTCTGCCTTGCCCCTCCTAGCGGTGATCCCAAAAAATATCACTTCTTTGTGGTCTGTGGCTTCACCACCAGATGATACTGATTCTCTTCAGGATTTCCATCCTGTGTAAATTATTCTGAGTAAACCAGATTGGATTTGTATGCTAGTGTTCAAGACTACTGATGGACCTCCTTGATCTTGCGGTACAAAACTGGATACGGAATATCCAATATCGATAACTAACACCTTCATAGGGTTTCAATTGCACCGTTTACGATAAATTTAGGGTACCCTTTTTTGACGAGAATTCATAGAACCACTCTAGAATAAAGCGATGACAACGAAAAAAACGCAAAAAACGATGAACAAAAAGAAATAGAAAGGGTCAAAAAAGAGCTGGAAAGGGAGGTTGGACGAATTTCACATTGGAAGAACGGCGGTTAAGGGAGTGTTCGGGCGAGTGCACGAGGGCGACGCAAAGTCTGCAATAGCAGACAACACACCCAAGCAGACATATCGCTCCAATGCGAATGTGGTGAAGGACAATTAGAACTCGTAGTCAGCCTAGCGAGGGGCGGAGGCCTCCCGTCCCCCACTGTTCCTGCCCTTATTGTGCCCTATCCAGACCGTTTTCCGACCTCATTCCTGCACAAGTGGTATCAGAGGGGACGTCGAATTCAAACCATGTGCAGATCTCCGAAACCATTTTTTCGTGAACAATGCCTTTAACTTATTTACTTATCAGGATTGCCCTCCACTATCGATCTTAGTATTTCACTGAAGCGATAGCATCGCCAACCGCCAATCAAATCAGCTGAACGATTGAGCTCGATAAACTTCTGGTAGTACTTTATTTCACGTTGTCTTTCTATCTTCATCCACTAGGTAACAATTGGTCAAGTGTCAAGTGACGCATCACCACCCATGGATCAGATGGTTGATTCCCAGACCTCTTCGGCTCAATCTGGTCTACTATCTCTTCAAACTCTGCTTAATTGTACCATTTTCGTCCGTGCAAAGGAGTACTGCTCAATCTTAAAAAGCTGACCACTGTTCGGAGCAATCGTTCGAACATAACATTGCCTAATAAGTAGCCTCCTTTCAAATTTTTATCCAGTGTCAAAAATTTTAGTATGATCGTCGCATGATAGCTTGTGAGTCGGGAACAAAGTAGCTGCAAAATTCAGACACAGAATGATTTCAAAATGGATGAAAAACCGCTGTCGTTAACATAGCAGCTCCGAGATCTCTCGATACCTTTTTCTTCAAGGCACACTTTGCGTGGGACAGAATGGTTTTTTGAACTTTTTATATTATTATTGTTATCCCATTTTTCCTTCTACTTCCTCTTTCTCTGGAGTGTTGTACTCGCGACTACCCCATCAAAGCGCTATAAGTTGCTGTGCGCCAATCAAAACAGCGTATCCCGATATGCGCCCGGAGAATCGTTGGTACATCATAAAAATGCGATCGCTACTGGGTTGATGGATATTTCGACAATCGATCCTGGAAGGGTCACCCAGAATCAACTTAATGTCTTCCTGAAATGCGATTGAGTCATACTGTTGCAGTGAAGTGTTACACTTCTTCTAATCGTCAGCATTATCGTTAATATCTTATTGTTTTTGGAATTCAGGTTGAGAAAATAACACACGACTGAAACCTGTAGAGAAGCGAAGGAGTGAGCATAACTTTATTGCATTTGGGACTTACTGCCATTGTTCAAACTTGGCACAACGAAAAAGGTGATCAGAGTAGAAACTCACTCAATTACAATGCACGAGCACTTTAGAGGTGATTTGCTATATCTTACTTCGCTCGTGATGAAAAACATGATATAAAGTCTATTTAAAATATGGGTACCTTCAATGAGTATGACACAAACACATTCTTAATACTGAAATCGTAAAACTGTTTCGCTTTCGCTGATTAGATCATTCACTGAGGCGAGTGGAATTTCAAACTGCCTCCGAGGGAACGCTCATTCCGTTGGAAATCAAGCCTGGGAAGGTACTATACACAAAGGGAAGTCATTCCACGCTACAACTTTAAGCTAATCGAGTTGAAGTCTGTAATGATGCGGCGAATGGATTCACTGAGCCGAAAGGTGCAAAACCTAAGTAGGTAATCAGTCCTTTATGAACCATTGTTATATCAAAAATATACAAATTACCTGTTGGAGTATTAAATAAGCTTGTAGATGGAGTAGCACTGACGCTTGGGTAATTCGGCGGATATACAGCAGCGGACAGTGGTTGGCTGGTTCCATACGGCAATGCGCGAGGAGAAGTGTGTGCTCGAGACGAATACTCTGAAATGAATGGTCACATCCATTTTAGCGTCCCTACTGAAGACCGCCCTGGGGCTTCTTTTTCTGCACCTCGCAGCTCTCCCCACGCATTGTAAGAACAGAATCTACGGCAGACGAGACGATGGTCCGGTCGCGTGTGGTACTTCAACGACGCAACAAAACAGCGACGTTGGTCTAGCAAAAGTTTCGGTGGGATGTGATCTATTTTATTCCAGAACTCTTAACCAGAAGACTTTCGAGTTCACCTCAAATGAGATAGCTTGAAAGTTACCATCAAAGGTGTCCGTTAATATGATTAATTCGGGTAGGAGACCATACTTTTTTCAAGGTCATTGTCGAATTATCTATGATAATCTAGAAGAAAGCATGGTTCCCTCTGTAGAACCTTCCCAAGTCTATATATACACGGAGCGCAGTAGGCGGTGCTTCATCGTCTCAGTCCAATGGCGTCGTACTTGATCTTCCTAGCTTCATCAGAACTTGGTCACACGCCTAGTCCTTCTCCTATTACGCAGCTTATTATTTCCTTAACTTCAGCAGCCTCACGTGCTATTTCACCTGACGCTGACGCTATTGGGAGCTTCCCCAGATTCAGATTAATAGGACCCATCTATTGCTATCATTTCTGGCATGAGCGTTCTCATGGGCAGCTTACCAGGCTCTGACGTGGGAGCTGGACAAACGTCGAGTAGCTAGCCAGTCCTTCCCTGAGTGAGCGAAGAGATTTTCTATAGAAGGCGAACCCGTAGAGGCTTCTCGGATAATTTGTCAATTACTTGAATGCATCCCTTACCGAGCCAGGCCATTTTTTAGGGTACCACTCGCGCCTGCAGACTTTTCACATACGCTCGAAAGCGTTTCGTTAAGAGAGCGTCGATGAAGTCTAAGAAGCGTTTGGCAAGCCATGCTCAATCAATCTTCACTGTTCACGAGACGAACTCTCGATTTTTTGGTAATAATTATGCGATAGCATTTGCACGGAGACTCAAAGCAGTTTTGGAGAATTACAGAAATCCATCTATCGGTTTGTTCTACAACACTTCCATCTATGAAAACTGATACTGAACAATGGAGGTGAGGTATACTGATGTGCCTTGCATCATCAGAAGTCACAAGATGCAAACTAGCACAATTTTCCGTAGCTTTTCGAAATGTTTCGTTAAGAGAGCACTCAAAAATCTGACAAGGAATCAATATAGGTATTTCTTCATCTGAACTGGATGCGGATGTGCAGTGCCTTACCAGCCCATTTGATATAATTTATATCGAGTGGGCTGGTAAGAGCAGGGAATATGTAGGGGATGAAATGGTAGCAGGGCTAGGAGGCGAGGTTTGCTCAAGTATCATGCCATCATGTGTGAGGAAAGCAGCCATGAAGCATTCATTTTTAAAAAGCGACCGTGATTTGTATCCGCTCACTTCGCATGCGATGAAGTAGATCACATCTGTCTCACCCACTGAAACAGATGACAGAGGGTGGGGAGCGGAAGAGGGTAACGCGAAAACGGTCATACCAACGGTCTTAGACCAGTTCTGCTCAAGATTTGTAAGATGGCACGATGGCAATGATGGCACGCGCTCACTTCTGAAAATCTCAAAGAAGTGAAGCTGCGCGCTAGTAAGTACTGGTGTTTCAAGCCCACAAGTGAGAGGTTGGATGAGTTCAACCTCCACTATGCCAAAATTCATCCCAGACAGTACACTTTGATGTTCAACAATCTTTTCTATCGTTGCGCGAGATGGCTCGAACTGCTTCCACCTGAGGTGCTACAGGCACCCACCAGCAAAATATTCAGAAAAAGCATCAGCAAGATCGATTCATTGCGAACGTTGCGTATTCCAGAGCATGTCCAATACTCTCTTGCTATTTTTTAGGCAATGACTGCATTGGTGTTCACCCTACAGGTCATCGTCATTCGTACTTGCGACGAGCATTCCGTAGTATTGACATACATATGATTGAATATTCATAGTTTTTGAGAACTCCACGGTTTTCTGTACTCTATGCATTGATTCTTCTTTTCTACTCATAGGCACCCAGGCAATCCGCCCACACCCCTTCTCTTCTTTTCGCCTTTTTCGAGAATCGTCCAGGGCTTCAGTGTCTATTCTGTGTTATTTTCATTGTATGTGCGGTTATCTTACGCTCGTACTTGTTTGGGCAGTACCTGCTTGCTAGTTCCACTTCCCTCCCGCATTTTATCTCCTCCATACTTTTTTTCTTGAAGCAGGTGGGATGTGATGCAGAGAGCATATTTGCTTCGTAGGGCTGTGAGCCTTAGTTGTGGGTTCTAGTTGTTTCAGGATCCTTCGGTTTGATGAGCCCCCTCGTTTGAGGTCCCCCTTGGTCTGCTCGCCCGGGGTCCCGGACGAATTCGTTCGTAACGGACTAAGTTTCAGGAAGCCTCGGTTCTTCTGTCACTTTGCGTTCTGGACCAAGGAGCAGGATCTTGCGGGGAGACCCCTCATCTACTTGACAGGGGAAAGCAACCTTATCGTTCTCACAATGAAATGCCCTAACTCCTTTATCGTTCCTCTGATGTCTGGGCATGTCTGCTAACGTCTCTGCTTACTTCATCGCTTTTCTAGTTCTAACCTTTTACCTTTTTACCTTGTTTTGTTGTTATGCGTTTCTCTTTTACCTTGCTTTAGGCCAATTTTCCATAACTTCCTAGCTTTCAGTTTCCTTTTGTCTACGTGAATGATGGGCACACCCTGGAGGTGTATTTAAATGAATAAATAAATAAGTGTGCGATTGCTCTCGAGAGGTCGCCAAGGTGACAAATGCATTCAATCGATTGTAGGAGCATCAAGTGAATGCAGTTGAGCTCATGACTCTGAGTGAAAATAGAGGTGACCTCAATACCAGGTTGGTCATTAAAAATTATTTTTTCTTCTGCTTTTTCTATCGGTACATTTTTCCTTCCCTCCGAGAAAATTCTGACAATTTGGTGTATCTAGTTATCCACCGTCACTGCATTGAATTCTTTTTACTCGGAAGCATCGTATGGACTGTAGAGCGCGACAGCGTAAACATGCCTCGCTTGAGGAGAAATTCTAGATATCGTCCCGATAGTGCTTTCTTTCCTACCAACGCAGCAATTCGCCAGGGAAATACAGTATGTCGAGGAGAATCCCGCTGAGTTCTAAGAGTCGAGTTTAGTTGAAATTGGGGCAGTAACGAAGTTAAAAGGTGCAGAACTAAGAGAGCTTCTGCTTCTGATGTTTCATGTGGACAACATGTGAATATGAGCGCGACAGTGATTGCGTGACTTTATTGTTCGTCACATTGATCACAGCAGCGTGAAACGGTGCCTAATACATCTAGAACTGAGTATTATATAGATTTATTCACTCAAATCCGATGTCATCTAGATTCATTACTAAGACATTTCTCGATTTTATTGATTGTAGTATTATTTAAATCATGCGCCTCATCATCTCATGGTGAATAAACCTTGCGGCTAACATCTGATCTAGAGCACCGCAGGGTAGTGAATGAAATAGAACTGTCGTACCTTCAAACAGTTAATCGCCATCATTATTCTTCAGAAAACCTTCTGAAGCAGTGCAATACATGGTCCTAAAGTTGAATGTGATTTTCAGTTGACTTACGGACATCACAGGCGGAAAAGCTAGCACCTACTCTTTCAAAGGTACTTCACTTCCTCATTTCCAAGAAGGTGCCAACAAGTGATCTCCTATGCTTTATTATTATTGATAAGTCACCACTGCTTCATGCAGTTTTGTTCTAAAGGACTGTGCGATCTCTCCTGAAAACATCTGAAAAGCTCAGACCGATACCCAGTAGAAAAGCACAAGCCGCAGAATTGACACAACATGAGATGACAAGGAAAAGTGTACCAATGGAAAAAAAACAGAATAAAAAATCACTTTTAGTATTGCACAATTTAGTATTGAGCCCATCTCTATTTTCACTCAGAGTCATGAGCTCAATTGCTTTTGCTTTAGAAGCACTAATGTTTATGCTAGGAACGGAGTATCGCTCTCAACGATCCATTGACAGCCTTGAAGCCCCTTAGCTTGCTACGACGCCTTATCGACACTAGAACTTTAGATAACTGTATTCAGGCGGTAATTGGGTTGGAACTGACGTCAAGATAGCTTCTAAAAGTCAACTCCATCATTAATCCTACCATATATGACGCACTGTGTGTCCGTAGGTGTGCGTATGCGTGTGTGTGTGTGTGTGTGTGTGTGGGAAAGTAGCTTTACAGAAATTCGCTGATAGACCAGCCCACCCGTAAGAGACTGCACGAAACCGCAACCGAAAGCTCGAAAAAGGTGTTTTCCGCGTTCATTCTACTTCAGGTTCGTCAGCACAGCGCAAGTGCGGTTTAGACGGCATTGCCCTGGTGGTTATTCTTACAAATTTTGAGCAAAACTGGTCCAAGACCGTTGGTATGACCGTTTTCGCGTTACCCTCTTCCACTCCCCACCCTATGTCAACTGTTTCAACGGGTGAGACAGATGTGATCTACTTGATCGCATGCGGAGTCAGCCGATACAAATCACGGTCGCTTTTGAAAATTGAATGCTTCATCGCTGCCCTCCTCACACATGATGGCATGATACTTGAGCAAAACTCGCTTTCTAGCCCTGCTCCCATTTCATCCTTCTACATATTCCTTGCCCTCCTCCTGTATGATTTGAACGTATGTAATACCTATTCTATCACGAACTCTATGTTCTCTATTACACACAATTTTGCGACAAACGTCAAAAGCACTCTTTTTGCGTTCACACTCACTGTTTCCGAGGTTGTGTTGACTACGTCTAGATACCTCGGTAAACAGTCTGCTCCTTCGGTGGAACATGATCACGAAAAACGCTGTGTGATTATCATGTTTTGACTCCTCATACAACGCGATGAAGTCAGCCGAAAGATCAGAACTTTCATTCCAAATCATACTGTTCGAGCGTTATCAGGACATTCGATAGGTTGCACCAGGGTGGTGATATCACATTTTTTGTTCTTGGAGTACATCAACGATATAGCTGGTTGTCTGACAACAGATCATCTTCTCAGTGCTCACGAGTATGCTGTTGACATAAAAATTCATGACATGATATAACTTGCATTTAAATTGTAAAAGTTTTCTATACATTTCAGCGTGACAAATACTGTTGAAAAATATCATGAACCTTTCTAAGTATTGAAAAATTTCGATGGAGCTACCAATCCCATTTCTTGGAATGGTAAAGAATATGTTAGCTTGGAATGCCTGAAGGCACGAGAGTTATTTCTGGAAACCAATAACGAGGCAATTACTCAGAGTTCTCGTAATGAACTACGAAAGAGTATCAATCGACAGAAGAGAACAAAGGCTCAGATCAATCTTACCGAGGCAGAGAATAGACCACATTAGAAAAACGTGAAGCAATGATGATAAATTCATAAAAGTTCCTCAATCTTCGATACTAGGTTACATATTTGAAAAATGTGGTCTATTTCGAGGTTTCAGATAGCCAAGTGATCCTGAACTTTTACCGACTCTGCTACCTGGTGTCGGAATATGTTTCATATAGGCTCATGTCTGTAGATGAACCTACATGGAACACATGAAGTGAATTACGACTTTGATCTCTGCCAGAACAAAAAGAACAAAAACTATGTCTTGCAAAAAAATTGACGAAATAATTTCGGCGCTACAATCAAAACTAGGTTGGCAGGTTTGCTGATAAAGAAAGGTAGTCACAACTTCTTATGTACAAATTCTCCATAGGAACAAATAAGCTAGAATCGCACAAGAGCGATGCTTAAGACCTTCCCCCCCCCTCCCCCTTCTCCCACTCCTTCCTTCAAGTTGGGTGGACAGTATGCGTTGGCTTCAGAAGAGTGAACGATTTTGGTTACAGAAGTCCGCTCAATTTTTGACTCTGAATGTTAGATCGCTGGCTGGAAAGTTTAGAAATATTGCTAATCCTATGAAGCGCAGGAGCATACATGTCCTATACCTTTAGAAGGCTTAGTTTAAGGAACGAAGGCTAGGAAAGTTAGGAAAATATTTAGCTCTGCAACAACGCAGAGACGTCAAATGAGATGGCAGTGGCATAGTGATAGCGGGCTTGTTTGAAAGGTGGAAGATGCGGGTTTGCTGTCCGACATCGTTGAGACTATTGCATTGTATTCTTTTGTTCCATGAGAGGCTTTCGAACCTTTTCTGACGTTTGTTTGAGTCAACGCCCTGTTCCTGCTTTCATTTGAGCTTGTCGTACATATTCAAGGAGGAATGGATCTGCATGTTGATTGTATAACTCTATTTTACTTCAAATTCAAGGAACAAGTGATGCAAAAGCTGGACATGGTGCCTAAGAGGAACCCAACTCTGAGGAAAAATCTGAAAAAATGTGTGACACGTTGTTCACAAACTGTACACCCTATACATGCTGCTTTTCTTCAACCAGAGACAAAACAGTTATTTGCCTGAAGATTGAGCAATTACTCGCCACGAGTGGCACAGGAGGCTAGATTTTCATCAAATTGCTCTGCTTGTACCAAATGCATTTCAGAAAATTTAAAAAAAAATGCAAAAATTCGAATTCAGTGGTCAGAGTGGGCACAGCACACAAAATAATGAAGGAGCTCATGGATGATCGGATTTAGACTTCCCTTTTTGAGAGTAGGGATGCTCGCACAAAAATGCATTTTATTGCAGATTCGTGGTCGCCTGATATCGACACTATCAAGCAACCTGGGCCCAAAGATGGGTAACGCTATTTATCATTGTATATGTCGAGCGGTGCGGTCCACATCATGACGAGCACTTCATTACAGGATGCAAAGTTGAAGTCCACTGTATTCTTGCCGGCACTACGTCGATGATTTATTTATTGGAAGTCTTCTTCTTCGTTCCTATCGAGAACGTATGAAGTGGATCAGACAAGAAATATGATATGCGCCGATAACTTGATATGACACGGAGAGAGGATAAACTTCAACTTTTACCACGTATATCGAATGTTTTTCGAATTTTCTGAGATGCATTTGGTACAAGCAGAGTATGTTGATGAAAATCCAGGCTCCTGTGCCACCCATGGAGAGTAATTGCTCAATCTTCAGGCAAATAACTGTTTTGTCTTCGATTGGAGAGAAGCAGCATGTATAGAGTGTACAATTTGTGAATAACGTATGTGCTTCTCACATTTTTTGCAGGTTTTTTTTCGAAGTTGAGCTCCTCACAGGCACCATGTACACTTTTTGCATCAGTTCCTTGAATGTTTCTCGAATTTAAAGTGGAACAGAGTCATACAATCAACATGCAGATCCAGTCCTCCTTGAATATGTACGACAAGCTAAGAAGAAGGTAGGAGTAGGGCGTTGACTCAAACAAGCGTCAGAAAAGATTTGAAAGTCCCTGGTGAAACAAAAGAACACAATGCAAAATTCTCAACGGTGTCGGAGAGCAAACCCGCATCTTCCGCTTATCAAGCAAGACCACTTTCTCGGGGCAGTACCACAAACTCCCCTCCCTTATCGCTTACCGACATTTTGATGCCATCGCAAGTTTCCCTTGGTTCCTTCTGTTCTGTTGTGGTTAGATATGATATGCATATGAATGTTACGCTTGAGTATGTTAAATACCGAGGTTGCAAAAAGGCAAAAAAAACTTATATATACCGCTATGTCAGCGTCTTGTGGTTTTAAGAAAGGGGGAGCGAAGGACTTAACCTTGCTACAATTTGTGGACCGGTTTTTTGTAACTTGACTTTTATGCGCAATCCATCCTGCAGAGTTTGCAGAGATCCTAGGATTTTACGCGATACCCTTTGATTCATTTATTCAGAGGAGGGAAACCGGAGCCAAGGTCCAAGACTGATAGCGCATTGTCGGAAAGACTAGTATCGCCTATATTGCCGATAACAGTAACCATACTACCACTTGGATCATCTGCCTCGCTGTTGTCAAAGCGCGATTTAGTAAGAGTGGTATGTTGTGGTTGCGATTGTAATAAATTATGCCCCTTTAGATCCCCTAGCTTATTGAATTTGTTTTGATGTCTCATCTTTGTGGTTGAATGGATGGAATCGCATGAGACCTTCCACTCACCCACAATCCAATCCCATTGGCGACTAGGCAGTAACCGCTGACAACCCATATCTTTTGACCAGCATTTGTTTAACATCAAAAGACCTAGTCTTTTTTGCATTTCAAAGTTGTCATCAGAATGTGAAGCTCAATGTCTTCTATTTGCTTGCTGCCAGCTGGGAGGCCGCATACCTCGTGATTATTCCTAATGAAATTAAGGACGGCGTGGTACATAAGGCAGCGTCGAAGGAAGTGTTTGGTCTATCTCGCTACAGTGATCTTCTGCCATAGCGAAAGATTTCCCTTCACTCAGTGAATCTTGGCATGGCTTTGAATCAGTCCACTGCCCTGACAAAGTAGTTCCGAGTTTCCGATACAGTTTCCATTACTGTTTGTTCTGTAATGCCTTCATCTGGGGAAAAATACTACGCAATGGTACTGACGTGTCATCAGAAGTCATGATATTTGGGCTATTCTAACTTTTCATCATTTTTCGCGAAGCTGTTCGTTAACAGTTTTCAAAGTTCAAGGCGATGACGCCGAAACGTATGTTGATTAGCGCTTATTTATTATCTTGGTAGCAGGTTTTATAAAAGCCTTATGAAATTGTTTTGCCCTTCTAATCTTGGATGCCACTACACAAGTGTTGTGGATCAATTACTGAAAACTATTTCTGCGCTGGCAGAGTAGTTTCGAATCTGCTATACAGTTTCAATTTTCGGTTTGTTCTATAACCCCTTCAGCTAAGAAAAAAAAATAATGGTACGTAATGGTACGGACGTGATATCAGAAGTCATGGAGTTTAGGCTATTATAACTTCATCATTTTTCAGGAAGCGCTTCATTAGGAGGCTCAACTCAAGGCTCTAAGGAAGAATCAGCAAGAGCTCAGATTAAGAAGTGCAGAGAAGAACCTCATAACAAGCTGCAGAAAAGTAGGAAATTCTAGGGGTGATGAGCTCTGGTTTAACGAAATTCTCTTGGTGAAGCTATCGAAAGCGTGCAGGGCTTGCAACATCCGGGGAGTGGTTTGGCTATCGGTGGTAGTCTGACCAGACTGTTAAGGCCGGAGCAAATACGGTGTGGATGGAATAGAAAGAGCCCAGCTGTGTTCTATGCAGCAAGCGCTGCTTCATAAGACCTGAAGGCAGCGACTGCTGATTCTAGGAGAGAATCATAGAAGCCATTTACACCCAGCGTGAGGATATTGACATGGACCTGCGGTTGGACATGTTAGACTGAATCGAAAACAAAAACGTCAGGACGGCCATGCAAACAGCCCCAGTTAATAATGAGTGGGCCGCCAATAAGATGTCCTATAAATGTTCTAGAGGGGCTACTGAGTCATCCAATATGAACTGCATTGGAGCGTGAAATCTAGGGTAAGCCATCACGAAGAGTTTTGAAAAAAAAGGTTGTTGGAGACATGATCAAGGAACACCTCGAGGAATCCATGCTCAGGGTAGGAGTTGCTGTAGAGTGAAGACAATTTACATCCCTTTTCTCCCTAGCACTGATCCCTATGGGGAGCGGAAGCTGGATGGGGGATCGACGTTAAGTAGTAGAAGAAGCACACCAAAGTATTGTATATATAATGATCCTCTTGTCATTATTTCTTGCAGTTCTTACGATTGCGAAGCCTTATTCATTTGTAGTTCAAGCGGCTGTGCTCGCGCTTTTTTTATTTGACTTTGTTGCTTCAAAACTGATGTACTGAATCCTCTACCAAAATTCTTGAGATTGATAGTGTTAGCTTGTCATGAAATGAATTATTCGCAAATGAAGTGACTGGATTAAGATTTATTCTATGTCCAAACTATATAGGGTGAGGGGTACAGGCTTCAGGATGAGAGCACTGAAGGCAGGGGGAGTGCAACTAGACTCTGTTCACTTGAAGTGGGGCGTGCGCGAAAAATAGTGTTTTGAAGGAATTTCCAGCACCTGTTCCCGTGGATTCGAAGAGTTCAAATTTCGATGCGGTATGGGCGGCAGTGTGGGTACATAATGGCGAAAGGACCGGACTCGGCCCACATTTGGCGGGACGTGTGCGAGAACCGTTGCCTCCACCTGGAACCTTCAAATTTTGTAGGGGTTCGGGCGGCGTATGAGAATGGTGATGATAAGTGGCACGAATGGCCTCTGCCACAGGAGGTCGGGCTTGAGTGAGGACTAGGACTCGGCTCGGATGGGACGCGCCGGAAGTGGTCGGTATGTATAGAAAATGAGTAACTCCTATTATATTGGATCAGAAGGACTAAATTCGAAAAAAATAGATGGTGAGCCAACTTTACCACGAAATGGAATGGACGAGAACTCGGGTTCAGTCAGGCGAACCACTGTATGTAATACAATGGGCTAAGTGTGTCTATTGGATTGTCGGCGCGTATGTGTTTTTGACCGTTAATTCATAGCCCATGTTCCGTCTACCTAGAGCGTTCCAAATTTGATGGGAGTGAGGGCAGTAGGGCCTAGACACTGATGGTAGGTGATAGAAAGTGACTGAGATGAACTATTTACAGAGAGTTGGGGAGGCGGATGGAGGAGGAGAGCGCAAAGAGTGAAATGAGCGCAGTTTGAGTGAAAATACGAACTGAATATGTTCGTATTTTCACTCAAACTGCGAATTTTCACTCACTCAAATATGAATAATGTTGGAATAAGTGAGAAATGAACCGAGTTATTCGAGCGCATAGTACTTGTGACTGTGCGATATATGTTATCAAAATTACTCCAATAGATACGTGAGTTTAAATACTTTGAAGCAGCTCTGCTGGAGCTATAGTACTTCAAGGTAATGATGTTCAAGTAGCCTTGAGAGCTTGTTCAGCATAACCGATGAGGTAGTCACATAACAGTTCCAATAAAGTTCCAAAATCACGCTAACACCGCACGCTTGGTAAGAGCACTAGAAACCAATAGGACAGTCATTTTTATAACCAGGGCAAAAGAGAACGTGCGATTCACGCGTGACCCCATCAGAACTCTTCGCCCACGCAGCACGCCACGCCACGTACCGCGCAGCAAATCCGTGAGGGGTGCTATGTGGTTGCTACCGTGAACTTTAGTTGAGATGGGCTGAACGGGATTTGCACTAGTCCATGGCTTTACCATGATAAAGAAATTCCTTCGAGTTTGAGACTTCACTTCATAGGTCAACAATTTAGTTGTCAAACGTTCGAAATAAGGATCTTGGAGTGTTTCGACCTAAATAAACGCGATCCTTCTATGAACGTGCATAGTTGATCATTTTTTACTTGTCTTCTGAAGATTTCTTTCCTCCCATTATGATGGTAGGCATAATGCTCTAAAGCGTCTCGTCCACAACACCGCGCCACCGCGGGCCCCACCCTTCACACGAGATGACCTCATTATCTCAACGCATTAATCGCACCACACCCGGGCAAAAGCGAGGTAAAAATAAGAAGGCGGAGAGTAATGATTAAATAACGGATATGACAATTCTTTGAAGGTGGCGCGACTACTATTCAGAGCCTCTCATGATAATCACAATTGGATATGCAGAGGCTTCCACGCTGAATCGATGTTTCATCAGGGAGTAAGCATCAATTGATAAATTACCCCTAAAGTTGAAATTTGAACACTGGAACATCGCAAACACGATCTTACCAATCTTTCTCAACCGCGACATTTCCATCGAGAATATTATGCTATTTATGTTATGAATACTATTTATGTTAGTTAACGGCAGCTTAATTTGAAGTGGTTGTTCGTAGTAGCGTTTTGCTCGCCCAACCTCAAAATCTATGCATGGGAGAGTCTCTGCTTCGAAATGTCACCACACTAGTTTCTTATTAAAGCTAGTCCATGAATGTAGAGTAATGCAGTACGTTTCTACCGAAGTCCCAGACCAACACAAACTTCTAGCTACAGCTTCTAACCTGACAACAAGCTCACTGGGCGAGAAAGGAAGACATAACTATCGAAAAATAGCTGCTAGCAGAGTCAGGCTGCACGCCGCTCTTCACTCTTATCGAGCCTCCTAAGACTAAAAACTGCAGTGTGTGCGTTGCTCTCACAAGGAAGTTCTTTCAGGGCGTGGGACGCTTTTTGAAAATGTTTTCTTGCATGATATAGGGGCATGAGCACTGAGTATAGAACTACCGTTCATTTCCGCTAAATGGCCTTCTGAATGCCAAAAAATGAGTGAAAATGATTCTATCAGAAACTGCCACTTTAACCCACTAAGCGTCGTTTGTTTCATTCATGGCGCCGGCTGTCCGCACAGTGGAAGGCGCCAGTGGACTGCGCCATGAAAATAGCGTGAACGGTAGCCAAAAAAGATGGCCACACGTTGAAACATGCTGAAATGTGCCGAGAAGTTTCATACATGCTCTCCACGGCTGAGTTGACAGCAGCGAAGGATGGTGTGGTGGATAGCGATGTGGGCTTCGAGTTGGAATCGCTAGGCTGGGTTGGTAGTCCGGTTTCTCGGGGCTTTGCCGTTTTTGCATTTTTATGCTGCCACCTCCAGATTGGCTCCATAGTGCACTAGGGCCGAAAAAAGGGCCTCACTGGTCATGATCCTGACCAGGACCACCCATAACCAGTACGAGTCGTTAGATGTTGATGTATGGAGCACTACCAATAAAGGAGCTTCCAGGCTTTACTCCCAGGAGACCCCTCCCCCTCAACTTCCTCACGTAGTTTTTTCATCAGTTTGGCTGTTTTTGCATCTTTCACATTGAGAGGTCATCCAGTTGGTAAAGTGTTTGTATGATATCATTCTGATAGTCAAAAAACTCGATATCATATCAACTAGCCTTCGGACATTGTATGGACATTGCACAGTCCATACAATCCTTTGAATGATTTGGACGGTAATGATTTGATAGTTGTTTTATTTCGATCAAATTCCTTCAAAACTGACGGAAGGTGCATTTAGATTCGATGATTTCGCCGTTTCCTACCCTAGCGTTAATTTCGCGCCATTGAAGGGTTTTTGACCACATTTCCGGTTGGTCATCTTCATTTCCTTCCCTCCTCACGATCAGTATCTTCTGCAGTCACCTCGACTTCAGCAATGTCTTTCTCGATCGTGTCCTGCCAGCCCTTCATAGCAGGACGCGGAGTCAGGTTTAGAACGGATATCGCCCAACCCTTCATCTAGTCATTAATCTAGTAATCTGGCACTTGAATGCTTTCCTTCCGGGGTGACAGCTTTTTATATCAAGCCCAATGCTAATGGATCCTACAGCAAGAAGGCGAGTTGAAGGAGCGCCTTGTTCGTTTTCTCACAGAAGTCCGCGGTTGATGCCCAGAGAAATTCGGAATCGGGAGTTACAATGAATATGGGAAACCTGTTATCTTTCATTGACGAACGAGGTCGAGGACAGCTTCCATCGAACAGGAACCGTATTGTAGGGTTTTGACCCCCATTACAATACTTATATAGTGTGAAATGAAGAGACCCCTTTATACTTCTAGGGGTGTGAAGCCTGTATGCTCTCCAACAATAGTGCTCCACACATTAACTTCTAACGACTCGTAGTGGTTATGGGTGGTCCTGGTCACGACCACGACCAGTCAGGCCCTTGCATTGGCCCTAGTGCAAAATGGAGCCAATCTGGAGGTGGCAGCATAAAATGCAAAAACGGCAAAGCCCCGAGAAACCGAACCACCAACCCAGCCTAGCCATGCCAACTCGAAGTCCACATCGCTATCCACCACACCATCTGTCGCTGCTGTGAGGTCGGCCGTGGAGAGCATATATGAAACTTCCCCGCTTTTCCAACATGTAGGCCCCTTTTTTCACCCTTTTTTAGCATCCGAAAGGCCATTTAGCGGAAATGGACCATAGTTCTATACTCAGTGCTCATGCCCCTATATCATGCTAAAAACCATTTTCAAAAAGACCTGAAAGACCTTCCTTGTCAGAGATTCCATAGGCGAAGTGACGTACATAGGAGGCAATCAGTTAGTAGTGATACTGTACGGCTTAGGTAGGAACCGAATCTCCTCGGACAGCAAAAAAACCGGTGAAGGTGCTAAAACTAGCATACGAAGGTTTCCTCACCTTCGGAAAAAGCGTACCGCAGAATGCGAAGACTTTCTTTCTCAAAAAACCCGATCCATAGTTGTCACACATATGAAATTACAATTACCACTGCTTCAAATGACCGCTGGGAGCGCTGTTGCTTTCATGCCTTAGGCGCTCACCTGGAACCACCCTGATCACTCCGTTTAGAGAATCGCTTGGCATATTTGGCATCAAGATTCGAAATAAACACCCGGAAATACGTATAGGGTATGAGTCTTAATTCGAATGGCCACTTCGACATGGGATCCTTCCTTTGCAAGATTCACTATCTGCCATTGATATATCAATTCGAACGTAAAAAATCCATGTATCACAGCCTTCTACAGCATTCCGAGCCTTAGCCTGACAACAGCTCACAATGGAAGAGAGCTGAGCGAAAATGAGCAGCGACGTTCTCTTGTTGAGCATTCTTCCTCTTAGATACACTTGAACATTGTAATGAAAAGTCTGGAGACCACACGTCTCAAAGGGATTGGTATCACTTGTACCACACAACATTGCGTTCATCATATATTCGCTCGAAAGGTCATTAGAGTTCTTGAATAAAGATCTTGTCATCGGGTGGCAAACACCTCAGTCGCTAAAAGTATCGAGGGATCCAGTCAGCAACCGCCCTGTTACCATAAAGGATAAAGGATAAAGTTTTTGGCGTTAATCAATCCCGTCTGAGGGATGCGCCCCCGCACTCGACTTCCATTCAAAATCGTAGTGGCGTAATCAGTGCGTATGTGGCCTATACAATGACTTGCGGTGGCCAGCCGATGTACAAGTCAGTGCTTTTATCCTCCCAGACGAGTCTGGTACCAATTCACCGACCCGGGAGGGATGGAAGGCTTGGAAGGCATCGATTCGGAATTTGAACCCCTGACCGTGCGTGTGATATAGTGCGCCACTTGCCACTACACCATCTCCGCCCTACCCTTACCCTGTTACCATGGCTACACAAATTGGCCACAAAAATACATGGCTTATTCGACCAACCTGATCTTCGACTCTTGGTTGGCGGTATTCCCAAATTTGTTTGTTAGCGGAGTTCGAAGTAGTTTCCCGTGCATTGACGTGTATCCATATGTTCCAGGCATTTTCATTTCCATAGCGTGAGGGATGACGCTGGCTGCATACCCACCCTCACCATTCTTTACTTACCCATCTCACTTACTTGCCCTCTAAGAAAGTGTTGGGTTAGCCAGGAGGAGTGTTGAGGCAGGAAACACAAAGAACATTCAGTTCTGACCGGAACCCTCAGCAAAGAAGAAGCGTTAAGTACAGTCCGTAATTATGAATATCGTATTCGTTAAGATGGTTGTCATTAAGTTTAGTCGTGAAGCCAATCTTCCCACAAGCGTTGCCAATTTCGGACAGCGTTCATTTTGCCTGTCCGATGTTCGGCACGATGAGTACGATGTCGCCTGCCAAGCAAGGGTTTTGGACTAAAAATTTAGGCGCAATGGTATCGTTAAATTAAGTTTTCGCCATCAGTTTGATTACGAAGCGTCTGTAGAATGCTGAGGTCCTACTTGTGTAGTTTTGTAGAGAACACAAGTTACCTCACAGGTAGCATTGCTTTCGCATTGCTCCCCTCCCTTTCCTGTGACTGAGTTGGCGCGGTTTGCTGTTCCACCATTGACAGTGCCGGAATATATTCACGTTTGGACACAGAATAATCGTAGAGAAGAGTCCGGACGTAACGTGAACATCTCGAATTGGACACAGGGTTTCAAAGGATAGGGGCTAGGCATAAATAGAGTTCCGCAACTGGTATTCATTGTGTAACGGATTTATGTTTATAATCACAAAGTCTCAATCTGTTGCGTGACTCAATATTGAGTCGCCAATTTTGATTGATTTGAAAGCAGTTGACTTTGCTCATCAACATAACTGTTACTGCAGCTTTTCGTCGAATTAATACAATGCGATTTCGTCTGATGGTATGACACTCATCAAAATCTTGGGGTGAGATGGGTGTCAAGGCTAACACTGAAGAGTTGTGGATTCAATTGATCCTGTCCTCCGATATCGCTTATGTGTCTCAATTAGCTGTTGTCAATTTCTGTCAATCAGCGCCAAGGACCAAGTCATGCCCTACATCACACTGAAAAAACGAGGTTCCACTATAACCACGGAGCAGGAGGAAATTCTGTCATTTCTGCACTTCAATCTCATGAACAGCCTCTACAAGTTGTTAGAGTTTCGTATAACCAAATATAATATTTCGATCCGGTCACACCCCATCTCACCCATCGTACTGCCAACGTTGCACTAATAAGACGAATAGCGCCACGAATTCCGTGATTCTTGCCTTCTATGGCTACATATCATATCATCGTACCTAACGATATTTGTCACCAAATGTCTGCGGACCCATCGCAATAGAAGTACCTTAGGTAGACGTTGAGTCAAATCCGTTGACACAAAGGGCGTAACGAACCCGAACGCTCTTGCCATCTATGCTCCTTATCGACATTATCGACTGCTATCACTTTTCACGCCTACGATAGTGTTCTCATCCTACAAACTGTATCGCTTGCGAATTTTAACAATGTATATCTATTGGATCAAGCCTCATAAATTTGAAATACATACGATCATACAGGGCCCCTGCACAATAGTAAACAAACCCAACACAACAGCGTTCAGGGCTCATGGGATTTGAGGTTTTGGGAGATCTAAGGCGGACATCCGATTACCAACTGGCACATAAATGTCGGGTCTGGACACGTGCAACCTTCAAGACAGGTATACAGGGAAACGGCTCAGGAATTGAACGAAGGGAGGAATTCGTCACAATCACGCTGGAATAGGTGCGCCATGCTAGATTGCCTTCAATTACCGCGGCTTCGAGGTCTTCTTCACGGAGAATCTAACAGTGTGTACTTCAGTTGCAAAAAGACCAAAGGATGGTGAAAAAACACTATTTTATGATCCGGGCGTGACGGAGAGCCAAGCTTGGGGCCATACCAAAGGAGAAACCTCGACCTATGATCACGTGTTCCATAGCAATCTTGCAAAGAACAAAGAGTTGTTCACGGTAATTGCGTGCCTTCAACGCCGCCCCTTTCGATTTTGACGGAAAGTCCCTCCAAGTGTTGGAGAATGTAAGAAGCCGACTAATTTATTTTGTCGGGAATTGATGACATATTCCTAGCGGGAATGTCAGGAGTGTTGTGTGCAGAAACTGTAGATGCAGTCCTCTACCGACTTTAAATTAGAAATGAACGAAGGAGACTAAACAATCGTTCTTTTTCACACTGTACTGAGCAAGGTCGGGTACGTGACGAACTCCAGAGCGATGTCTAAACACTTTACCCTGAAGCCATGGCTCATGCAAGCACTAAAGCGAGTACCCTATGTACATACATGAAATCACTTTTCCGATAGAACTTGGAATGGCGCAATCTATAACAGAATGTCTTTAATCTACAGGATATCTCCTTATAGAGCTTGACGAGTTGAGTTTAACGGTATTCCCTGCTAATGGAATACTCCACCCTAAACCCATTTATGGAGAAAACACGGAGAAGACCCGAGTTTGCGGTATTCGCGTAATTTTTGTGAGTTCTTACTGTGCGTACTTTATGTGGGCGTGCACTTCAAGACGTTACCTACCAACAAACAGAAGGAAATGGACGTAACGGTTTATAGATCGGAAGACAACAATATATACAGATTAATGAGCATCTAGTTGGCATGAGGAGCGGTAATCTGCGAAAAGCTGGTACCGCTCAGCTGACATAAAATTGGGGAGTATAATGACAGCACTGTCAATATAACGGGTCGCATCTAAAGATATAGGGGACTCTCCGGCGCGTGTCGCGCGCGTGTCACTTGGCCCATTGCCAAATACGGTATATTCTCATCGACCGAAGATACCTCAATAATGATTGTTACAGGAATACATATGAAACACTTTCCCATGACCACCACAGTGTCATTCCCTGATGTTCTGGCTCGCTTAGAAGTGTACTGATGTTTCTATTCAATAGTCGCGGCTCACCCCTCTTCCTATTCAATGATCTCCATGTATTCGCTATACTCCCTGCATTCTTGCACGTTAGATGCTGCTGACAACTGCTTATTCTTTCACAAGTCCCTTTAGGAGTGAAAGTACGTTTTTTGATTTTTACTCAATGTACATTGATTTAACCATCATAGGAACAGATACGACCCCTGACCCTGCTTCTCCCGTTTTCGAGTGTCGTGGTGGCTGTTACAAACTGAAGTATTGTGAACCCTCTACTTCACTTCGAAAATAAGAAGGCTACTTGCCCTGCCATAGAGAACTAGCGATTTCCTCACACCTAACTGTTGTGATTGCTACCACTTTAAACCATGCACTGATGTCATGACTCCAAAAGGCGGAAAACATGTTCTAATCTTACGATCCCAAAAGGCTAAAAACATGCGTAAGTTATTGTTGAAATGAAAATAGTAAGTTATTGTTGAAATGAAAATATGTAATTGGTCTACTCAACTACTGGAATCCTGAAAAAAAGAGATAAAAGGAGTGTGTGTTGAGGATAAGATCCATTTGGGTCTAATCTCATTCGTCCACTTATCTTCCTCCCACATGCTGTAGTCTCGTAACTTTAATTCAACTTGCAATTTCTTTACTTCGTATCAATGGCTCGAACTCTACAGCATCGATGACTTCATCGCATGGGCCTCATCCACGGTATTTATCTAACCCTACGATAATTTTTGGGGGCAATAAAATTGATCCGCAATCATTTCGACTCTCCTGAATTCATCTTACTCTGCAGGGTCCATATTAGATGAGCAGATTGCCAATCGATGAGGAATCTCTCTTGTTCTCCTAAATTTTTCATTGCTATTATAGACTCTATATGGCTATTATAGAACTTTCGTAGCGATTCAACTTCTCATCTTATCAAACGATTCTACCTGAAGTTTGCGTATGGGGCTGCTCTTATGGCATCGGGGTAAAAGGAAGTAGAACAACTTACCCATACAAGAGGGCACTCGAACGCTGAAGGTGTCAATAAGGGTGAAGCGCTTAGGAAAATATTAGTCTCCCAAGCAAGTCAACCTCACAACACCATCAGCATTCATTAAGCCGTTACAGTGAGATGCTCAGAAGTTGTGTTGCACATGATTCCTAAGCAGTCAGTAGTGAAAAAGCTCCAGTAGAGACGAGTACACCACATTTGGCAAAGGGCCAAGAGACACGCACGCGACACGCGCCGGAAAGTCCCCTATATTTTTAGATGCGATCGATATAACGTGCACAGCATTGGGCAGGAGACGGCAATTTAAAACGAGGGAGACATCAGTGGCGCCTTGATCTTTTCAAAATAAACATCAGAGATGGGAGCCTGTTCATAACTGATGACCTGTTGTAATTTATAGCAGCACGGATTCTCCTGAATATAATATTAGGGAAAATGTATGGATCCTCATTCGTTGAACGACCGTTCTCAATGGTGACAGCGTTTTGTTCGCTGAAACGGTCAAACCTGATGATAACATTTCAAATATGTGGTAGTTCTCGAATTAGTTTTGAACATGTTTAATGCTGTGCAAACCATCTCGAGTTACAGTAAACCGTTGGAGAGTCGTTCACGTCGGAACGTCAGACCGTAGTAAATAATAGATATCACGATGTTCACGTGCGGAGTCCAGGTTGGGATAGGCGAAGCATTGGGCACAGTTAACAGAGCACACGTGAGCTCAACAGTACCGCGCCTACTTTAGCAGGACCTTCATCAAAACGATGGCACTGATAGCAGAATTTTTTATTTGACTAGGGATCTGCAGTATCCTGGGACGGCCAGGATACAGCAACAAAGAAGGGCAGGACCAACAGACCAATGTAAGCTCTGCAAAGCTCCAAACACGGAATGCGGGATATTTGCCTTAGTGTTTGATGATGAGGGCGCAACTTCGGATGTGGTTTCAGGAAAGATCAAACAGCAGGAAAGATTGAGCAAAAGTGAGGAGAGGGTTAACAAGTTAAATGAGGGGGACGCAACCGCGGCGATCAGAAAGTTTTCAAGTGGGAGGAGGGGCAGTTAGTGCACACCACTTGAATCCACAATTGGACTCCAAAATGTATTGGAGACCAGAAAATAATCGCAGAGATGAGCAAGATCTAGTGCCTGGTAAGCATACATAATCTAAGTGAACCTTCGCGTGAGGGTGGCGCTCCTATGTGGAAAGTAACCAAGGCAAAAATTCATAACTGTTCAAAAAGGGTCTAAAGTCAGGGTTAATGTAAGAATGGTCAAAGCCTGTTGGAGGAAGATCGGTTAGATGCTCATAGCGGATGGGCATGCGCCAATGTGTTCGGAGCTAGGACCAACAATGCCCAGCTATGTTCAAAAGCGTTCTGGAGATCCGAAAAACGGATAATCTGCGCCCGGAAAAAAATAGATAGCGACCAGCAAGGGAACAAAGGTGAATATTCATAGTAGGCGATATGGGCGAAGTCAAAATCAAAAACTTACAGTCATGACCAAACATGCTCCAGATTCCCCAAAAAGGGGTAGAGATCGAAAGGGAAGGAGAATTTCGAACGAAGTCATGCTGTACAAAGGGAAGTGGCTTGTTGAGGATCAGAATTTGCAGCCACGACCAAAAATCTTTTCGCATTCAAAAAAAGTGCATCGCGACTAGCAAGGAAGCAGTACCTGTATGTTGAACTGAGGTGGACGCAACGGAAATCATAATTTCAAAAGCGTTTAAAAGGTTCTGGAGAAGGAGTGTGAATGAAGCGTCGGCTGAAATTTCTCCTTATGACTTCTCAACATCTGGAAATGGATGATAGAACTCATAGAAGGACAAGGAGGTTCGTAAGGTTTGGTAGATCATTTTGTATTTGTCGGGAAAATATTGAATACCCTACTGACTGTACAAAAATTTCAGATGATGGTAGAAGCTCTGCAGAGCAGAATTCTAGGATCAGCGAGAATCTCGGCTAAATGTGTGGAGTTCCAATGAAAAAAGACATCCGAGGTTAGGGATTCAGTGAAAAATGTAGGATGAATCTGACGTTGATTCTGAAATTGATAGTGTTTGATTCAGCGCAGGGAGGGTAAAAATGGCCAAAGAGGTTCAAACATGAAAAAGACGAGTTTGCTGACTATTTATCAAGATCATTGATTAGCAGACGATTTATCGCACGCTAAGCTTGGACTGAGCTCGACCTGGACCTGTTATTCTAAAGACTCACTGCACTGATTTACCTGTATTACATCTGTGCCCGATCCATGGTTTCGAAAGCAGTCCAATCTTCGTAGCCGAGAGCACGGGAACCAAAGGATCTATCGATGTTGCCGAGTCAGCATTCACTAATTCATGTGCCGGAAAGCACATTTTTCCATAGTTCGTTCCTTACTTTTCTCTTCGTGATTGGTTCGGACAGTACATTCTCTTCTTTGAGTTCTCTTGATTGTACTTCGAAAAAGATACTCGTGTTCCTGAAGCCTCCTCAGTGATTTGATATACAACCCGGGGAGTGCCCGTCAAAGGCAGCGCCATCAACCTTGATAGTGGCAAAGTAAATTACAACAACCGCCCGAAAATACTTCGAAAATCAATAGAATCGCTTGATTTTACGTTTACTTTGCTTTTTCGGATGTAGATTAACAGCTCAGCATTCTGTGATTGCGTAGACCTCTAAACTCTGCTCGACAAGCTTCACAAGGTGACACTATTACTATATAAAAACTGGGTAGGCTTTCTCCTAATTTTCTCTTGCTTTACCCTCGACATAGTTGTTTATGATTATGATATTCTTATGCCGTGCAAGGTTGTTAGGTGCAACAGTTTATTAATCAACGGCCTAACGTTTTGGCGTTCTCGTCTTCTTCAGAAGCCGAAAGCAACTCGAGACTATTTGCACAGTATCCAAAAAGCGCATTACTCCCTGGCGAATGTTACGGCGAATACAAAACACATATTTCAAAATAATAGTTGCTTGATATTGTTATTAGAAATATTCACCAAATGTACAAAATTTGCAGCTCAGCTCTGAAAAAGCTCCGCTGTATAGCATTGCTAACTTTATCGGAGATGAAGGGGAGGCACAGTGGTAACTTAATTTGGGGCGTAGCACGCTGCATATTAGTGCGAGATTTTCTACAACCTTGTGACATCGTACAACAGTTCACAGTAGCTATCTCACAAGCTTAACGCCGGAATTTGGGTCGTTTGGCTTCACCCCGGGTGGGCTTTACTCAAAGGTAACTCTGATTGATGACATGCTCTTGTGCTTGAAGGAGAACTTCTGAAACGGAAGAAGTGACGATGAAATCAATAGATGCTCCCATACTACAGGTGGGGCCAGTTCGAAAGCTTCTTTAACCATTGCATTTCATTACAAACAACACACGACGTGAGCGCTCGAATCACGGATACGGAGGCATTTGGCTATTAAAATGCAGAAGTTTTCTGCCTGGCGACACCTTTGGCCTGGGATCATCCGTTGATCTCTGGTTTTTTTTTATAACAGATGAATCCGTAGTCTGTTGCGTGATTATAAAAAGCAGCGCGTGGCATATAAAGTGGAATTGTCTCCTGCTATTTTTCTGACTAAACGACTTACACCTTCTAATGGTAACTCAACTATGTTTTTATTATCAACATAAACTTTGTTAGTGGTCGAGTAACCCGCATCGCCGGACCAAGTCACATGTTACAAAAAGCTCTACAAACTTGCTAGTAGCTCGGAGCGATGAGTAATTTTTGTAATAAGATCGATGCGCAGAAGTCAACAGGTCGATCGATTGCACTAAATAGCATTGCCAACGAGAACCACTCAACACTTGAAATGAGTGCCTGATTCACGGATACAGCATGCATCTAGTTATGAAATCCCGAGCTCTGATGACCTGACGAACGACTCGGATGCAGTTAATCTGTTATTATGGAAGGAGCTCAGTACAAGGTGCTAAACATTGGAGCTATAGCACGAATAGGCTTTAACCCCTTGACGACCATGACTTTTTGCGGGAAAAGCGCCGCGTGGGACCGGCGCGCCTTTCGCCCTCTCGCGACTGCAGCCTACATGTGGGCTACATGGTCCAGCATGACCATTCTTTGAAGTTAATAATAGAAATTTATAAGGTTTTCGGAATACACCTTCAGATGGGTTCGGTAAGAATGCCCACATTGAGTGACTATTGATCTTTATTATAGAACCGGCACGCAGTCTAATGGTCATTCAATTAGGAGTTCAGTAGCAATCAATTATAAGTTCAATCATCACCAGAAATGTTTCGGGGAACAAGCTTTGCATTCGGTCGATAACAGCGAAAATGCTGGTGGCGACCGTCTTTTCAAAGTATCTCATATTTTGAAGTTGTTCAACGAACGAAGAATTCACCAAGGTAATGTACTCCTTCGAAAAAACACCTTTACAGTTGCAAAACTGGAAGATTTTCTAGAATCACGCTGTATGTAGTTTCATTTAGGTCTGTTGTAATGTTTTGAGAAGAAAAATTGTAAAAGAGTGGGAATATTGATGAATAAAACAAAAAATATAACTGCAGTCCACATGTGGACCGCACGGTTCCACATGGCCGAAAAAGTGCAATCCACATGGACTGCTTGGTCGTCAATCGGTTAAATTATTCTCCGTTGTATTCTATTCAAAATTCCTTTTCACTTCTTAACTCAAAAGGTCGTTTGATATAAACCAGCTCAACAGAGAATTTAACAGAGAACAAGTAATAATAAAATAGATATCAATGATAGGAATCGAGAAATAAAGTGTTCTGTCAAACCTGCCGAGTCGAATCCAGCAGAATACACTGAAGCATAGCTGCTCAATTGCTCGGCTTGTGTTCTGGAATCGATACATTTGTTCAAATCACAAAAATGACTTAAGGCACGGTTACCTGCTGTAAAGAGCTTCTGCAAGTTCAGCAGCCCTCTTCAAAATGATTTCCTTCGGGAGCCTTTCCGGATCACCAGGATACTTTGGTAGAAGCTTTTGAAGTCGTTGGAACCCGAAATCAATGCTCGGCTCAGTAAGAGCTAAAGGGTAGGGGTATTATATAGCAACCGACATATTTCTACCATAGATGTCATTCGGATGAGGTGAGTTGGAAAGATCAAGATATAGACTTGTTGTCGGCAAAGCACTTATGAAGAGTGTGCAATTCGTGCTTTGTGCATTCATCCTGGGAATCGGTTGTTTCACAGGAAAAAAAGCGAATAACTTCTTTTTGCGTCCGTGACAGTCAAGTGCAAATAATAAATACCAGATATTCCTAGACAGGATTTGGTCGAATTTGGCTTATAGATAATTGTCGTTTCAGTAGCACTACTTGTGACCACTCGGCTAGCGTTTTATTTTCTCTTTGATCGAAGCACAAATTCGCGGCCCAAGAAATGAACATAAAGTCTCAGGGAAAAAGTCTCCTTGGGATTAACGCTCTGACGACAGTGGCACCCACCGGTGGGTGCCACTATGACTGGCACATGGAGCATTGGCATCCAATTTTAAGAGCCATCATACTTTCTTGTTCCTTACGAATTGCTTATTTCAGTAAGCCAGTGAAAGGGGCAGTGCCACCCAGAGCGAAGTGCACTCTTCATTGGGTTCAAGCAATATACTCAACTTGGCAACCGAACCTACATGCATAAGTGAAGCGAATTGGCGCTCCTCTGTTGTACTGCTTATTTTTGTACTGCAAGGTGACTTCAACGACGCCGGCGTTGTGGCGTGGAGGACTTGTCACCCTCATAGCATGTGGTGAAATAACTTGAACCAACTAGAAAGAAAACGTTTCAGATATAATGTCACACGTAGAAATCAACTATACCATAAAGAAATTTGTCACCTCACTCCAGACAGTTGTTGAACCAAAAGCAATCTGGAGACCTTCGAAAAAATTTTCTCCTATCACAATCACCTGCAAACGAGCAGCTCGCAAGTTTGGCCAATACAGAACGACGGTGACTGGATCTCACGTGGACGTAAGTGGGATACCTGCGTTCCTCCTTGAATCCATCCTTCGCTCGGACACAATGCCTTGATTACAGGCAATGAACCCGTTGACAGCTCGGACACTTCGGGAAACTCTGTATATAAAAAAAAACAATGATTTTTGCTTCTTGCGCGATGGAAAATCGTGTTCACGTGGTAGTTCGACGTGAAAGTTTACTCGGGTACACAAGAAAACCCTCTCAATGGGGTGCAAATGATTAAGAAATTGGGCCATAATTTTCGTAGAGGAGAAATTGAGTATAAAGTAAAGTGGGTAAAGTTTTTGACATTGATCAATCCCGTCTGAGAGATGCGTCCCCGCACCCGACTTCCATTCAGAAGCGTAGTGGCGTAATAAGCGCGTATGTGGCCTATACATATAATGACTTGCAGGGATCAGCCAATGTAAGAATCAGTGCTTTTATCCTCTCAGACGAGTCTGACACCAATTCACCGACTTCGGAGGGTCGGAAGACTTGGTTGACCTACCCGGATATCGATCGGATACCGGATAATCGAGAAATTGAGTATGTTGCGTACATTATGGTAGTTGATAGAATCCAGAAGACTGTATTTAGTTACACCAATCCAATGCAATAGCAAATATTGCTTCGTAAAACCTAGTTTAAATAAAAATCAAATTTTTTCACTTAGAGATCGATGACTGAGCCTCTAAGTGCCATTGGATGCCCTTTTCTTACTCAACACACCTTACTTCCCTCCGAACAAGCACTCGACGAGTTGTTTGCTCGACCTTAACCTGCCTGCCTCTAAAGCGAGGTCCTCGAAGCTTCATCATGCCCGAATATAACATCAGGCACATCAATTTCTTTTGGTAAGCGCTGAAGGAATCCTAGAAATCGATGACTGAATTACGCCCAAATTCATTATTCGTTGCTAATCACGTCATTACGAGCTCACTTCTATAATTACTTAATGATTCCTCTACCAAGCATCACGATTTTACCCATCTGATATTAGAGTGATGGAGCAAACGTTGAATGTTCGACCGAGAGATTACTGGACCGCCTCGACCCTTATCTTTATGAACCGCATTCTTTTACTGAAGCAACAAATGAAGCATTGAAAACATAAGCAATAGCTACCATCAGAAGCGTCTATTCGTTTCACTCGACGTCCGTGCTTGGAGTTATTATGAACGAACATGTTCTCAGAGACGGCCAGAAGTGGACCGTCTATCCGGACTGTTGTACTGAGTACGACCTTAAGAACATTTCAACATTAGTTTCGAAGCAACGTAATAGGTTTCGAACTGTCAAAGAGTATATGATGACAATTGATCTTTACGCTTCATTAGCTGCCATTAACGTCAGTTCTAACAACGTAGTCGATGACAATCGAGAAGAGCCACCTGTTAAGTATGTCAGGAGGTCATCGGGTGATATATCATATATAATCTGTTGAACTTAACAATTATTCGTGTGAAGAATCTTGCAAGAATTCTACCAAGCAAAGCATGTTATTGCTTTATCAATTTCGGTAGAAAGTCACAAACGAACCTGGAATCGGCGCATGTCTCGTGGATTTCCAGCGTTCTTCAGACAGTTTTGGTTGCATTTTAAAAAGAATTTGAGAAAATATCTGAAACTAATTGATTCAATTTTCTAGTCTCGCATTTCCTAAGGGTAGTTTTGGACAGGCCATGATACGCTGTAACGATGAGACCAGTTGGCGGAATAGAATCTAATTTCTATGAGGCATGGAACTTAAAAGGTTTCAACGCCACAAGCCATCCATTACGTCATTATTTCTCATCTCCACTCCTAATTCAATATTCAGCGCAATTATCAGTAGTCTCGTATAGAAGGTGGCCATGGCGAGAAGATCACCAATTCCATTTATCGAAGTTGAGCAGTCAGAGGAGTAGCCGAAATCCATCCCCATTCATGTCATAAGAATTCATTCAGGCACTCAGCAAACATCGCTTTTTGGTAATTTTTCAACGTATAACATAAGGCACGATGCCACCATTACAAGATACTCAGGAATTTTTTGAACCCATCTTCCAGTTTGACGAATGAGAAAAGAGGATGTCCGGTTATCCCGCGATTAGATTGACAGGAATATCAGTCATGAGTTTATAAGTGTTCTACAGTCGCGTAGGCTCGGAGATAACTGAACTGAATGCATATTAATCGAAAGAAAGATACCTAGTCATGTACATGCCTTTTCTATATACCCAATGTTATTGTTGGCCAACTGTATATCTCATCTCAATCATCTGCTGTACTAACTTTGTAATTGTCAGTGCACCTCAACTAGAGTACGAAAGGAAACCAACTTGTCAATGATGATTGGGTCACTGGGCGTTTCGTTCCGATTACCACAACTTTTCTTCTCGCAACATCGGCTGGAAATGCGTCTGATTCATAAACCAAGAAATCAACACAAAACACTTTCTTTTCCGGCCCTACCTGCACATTACTTCGTGCGTCAGTAGCACGCGACACATTTCAGGATTTTTGTCCTGTCCTTCGTATGAGATGGCCTGAAGCAGGTACTGCTTTGACCGCATCGCCAGTAAAGTAAACATCACTTTTAGGACTGAATTGGATTACTCCAGCACCCATTGCCATGATGTTACATTTTCATAGTGGCAAGCTATTCCTTGCTCCCCATATAAGTTTTCAAAGACGCTTGCATGAGAAATTTCGCACATGAGATAACAATGATGGATAGGCGCGTATCTTTGCATTAACTCTGTTTTTCGCTACAGGATCTCGAGTGAAAGATCTACCGCATTCAACTCGAATCCAGGATACGATAGGCGCCTTTCACTCAGCGGGCTTTCTAAAAGCCTCTCAGTAAACATAACACTTCCAAGGAAGAAGGTTATATCAAACACAAATAATATCAATCTTGGCGATAGAGAGCTGCGCTGTCGATGATTGAGAAATGAGAATAAGATAAGGGGGCGAGAATTACGAGCAAGCTATTCTCGAAACTGGCTCACGCCATCTGTTGCCATCAGGCTGCGGCTGGCCGTAAAACCAAACCCGTATGTATGGAAAGTAATCAACTGAAGGCGTTGAGGAAACTGATCCCGCCTCACCAATAATACATTCTAGAGTAGAAGAGAAATTTAGGAAATCGAGAAATACAAGTCTGAGCGAGATGCGTAGGAGTGTATTACCTGCTTTGATACACTGTCTATCAGCCGCACAAAAAGGTCCTGCTCTGCACGGAGACCTGAAATGAAAGTACGTTTTTCTTGGAAAACCAAGCACGGAACCTCACTATTTCTAACTTCTCCTGAATAGCCTGGTATTGGCTCGCTAATTAAACTCAGCAGCAGAGCACACTATATTTCAGCTCGACGAATTTGGAAGCGATAAAAATCACAATGTCTTTCATTGCATCTTGTTTGGTACATCGTTGTTTAGTGTCTGGGAAATACCACGTGCTAATACTACAAAGACACAGCACTAGAGAATACCGAGATTTTCGTGTTCAATTCTATATTCATATACAATTCAATCCTTACAGTACTATCGCAACTTTTCAACCAAAACGTGGAATTTATTGTAAAGTGGTCAGTGGATGTGACAATGATGGGATTGATGAAGGACGATAGAGGGTACTGAAAAAAGGGAATGGTATACGAAAGGAGCATACCGTTTTGGAACAAAACATAAAGTTTGTAATGTATCCCGTTTTTCGTATCCTGACCATCGATTTCTCTGTCCTTCTCGACAAAACCAGCGAACTGTGTCCTCTCAATTTCAATTGGTTGGCTGGCCCGATCATAGAGCGCGACAACGAAATGGAAAAAATTCGACTTTCGAAGATTATTCGGTGGATGCTTCTCGAAATGGGCTCGAGCAAGTTGAGCGCTGAAAAATACGCCTGCAATGATCGTGTAATTTGTTTGCTTATTACTTCAAATACCAGTAACGGAAATTCCACTAAAAAAGAAATTAAAAGCAGGTATAAGTATTTGACCACGAGCTATTAAAGCGCAATGACGAAAAAGGGCGCTTAAAAATTTTGTCAGTCCAACATGATTACAAATAACATTTGAACAGATACCTGCCCGGGGATGGATCAATGAGCGAAGGTGCCCACGTGGCTCGAAGACCTTCATCTTTCATAGATCGAAGCAAGGTGGAGCCGTCAGAAAAGAACATGGCTGGCCCCTCGGGAGGTGCCTTCATTAAGCTCAATCCGCCTCAATTGCTTTGATCCCGCCCCCCGCAACGCTCGACGAATCATCGCGCGAGCAACTACCGTACCTCTTCTCAGCGATCAATAACACAACTACAGAACGGCAGCTCGCTCTACACTGTCAGTACTTTAAAATTTCCCGTAAAACATTCACTTTCAAAAGCATATTGCCATACAATATTCTCTAGCACTCACATGCCGCCATGATCGCCATGATAGGCAACAAAGGAAGTGGCTTTTGAGCTTAAGAAGCAATTTCGGTTTTTGTTCGCAGTAAGATCGTTCTCAATTAGTTAAGAAAATACGTGGACGTTTTCATATCGCGGATGGTGCATCAGAGGATGAATTCCTGAGAGAATTCTGGAAACGAGATGGAGGTCCACATAGCTAGCGATTCTAAAAGGCTGTCTGCACATTGAAAACAGGCAACAATCTGTTCTTCAAATACTACGCATTTTGCAAGTCAAGTCTTTGTATCTAAAAGGACTCAGGAGACTTCGGAGCAACTGAGACTTTAATTTCTGACTTCATACCAGACGAGTTTCATATTCTGACTAAACATGTCTCGACACCTCGGATGAGTTCTCTCATGGATACCTTCGTTCTGCAATTGTATTATCCTTGCTGTGCCTTCTTAGCGCGAACATCATCGAAGGATGTTTATTTCTTCTCTTTTCTGCAAAGTGCAGTTGTTTGAGAGCAGAGTGTGATTGGAATACCTTAGTCGCGGATGTGCTCCTATAAGTGCTTTTGTCTCTGCCCTATAATTCCCTGAACAAACTTCAATATTCCATTACAAACATTCGCTAATGTCATTAAGCATCTCATGGTATACATAAACAGAATCAAGCCACTCTCCCTGACATGTCTTACAGAATATGCAGCTGATGCCTATCGCTACTATGCTAATTTTGCGCGCAGTTTGTCAGAGAGAGTGACTTGAAATATTCGGACAGCTGCGCGTTCGATATGTTAATCGTCGACAACAACTCTGATGATTGAGGAAGGATAAATCAGTGGAGAGTAGTAAGCGCGAAACATCTTGGTCATCAATCATCTGCTGGTAAGCTCCATCAGCAGAAGAACTTCGTGATCGATTTAAATTCAAATAGTTCAGAACAGTATTTCCGAAGTCTATTCATCACTTCATCTTCCTTCTAGCTGCTTCGTTTTCTTTTTAATGCCTTTTCGAAACAGTTTATCCAATTTATCAAAAGGGTTTGAAAATATCACCTTATTACGCCGTGATCCTTTACAGAAGGTTTCATATCGCAGAGGCATCTTCATCCAGATAGTGAACTACGTGGCGCGACCGTGAGTTGCGAATAGGGCGTAAAGCGGCAGCACCAAAAACACCGACTTACACCTTATGTCCCTTCGCCGATGTGTCCACGCATGCGTCGTCGTCTTCGTTGGCGTGGTTCGACCATGACAGGACCGGGAGCCGTACAGTTCCTCATAGACCTAATAGCATATCATTGACCCAATTGGGGATGGGGAAACTGAAAGGAGGACATATTCGTCCTGATCAGGGTGGTAGGTAGACAGGTAGCTCGAGCTAGTGCTCATCTCTTTTCCAAATTTTTTTTTCACCAGTTATCTACGGACTAAGACTGCAGTTAGCAATGGCCTGCAGCTCGCGCGTTCACTGGTGTATGAGCACCAGAGCCTTCATAGAGTGACTGTCCTCAGCGGATAATAGAGTCTGTGCTTTCCTAGCGCTATCGAGGAGATGCTCGACCAGCCTGTTCTATTCTTCATCCATTTTGCCATTTACGAAGTCATCCCATAAGCTTGAAAGGAAAAGTTATCATAGGAAATTAGGGTCTTAGGGCTCTTCCTCCACCCGTTGAAAACGAACCTTCCCATGCTTCGAAAACGGAGGAGACCTAGTTCGAATCTGGGTAGAAATTTGAAAATCGTCAGTCAGGCAAAACTTTTGATGATAGACAGTGAGATCTATCTCATCGTGGATGGATGGGGCTTCAGAACTGCCCACTGATGTTGGTCGACTTGATTAACTCAAACAGTCTTCCACTCTACTCCTCCCATCGCGTCTTGCAAGTCTAGATATGATGTTCCCTAGCCGTTATCCTCTACCTTGACGTTCAAATCAAGGACGACTACATTGGAAGAGGCGTCGTCCTTTCCGTAGGGCATTTTCAAGTCCATATAAAAATTTCCAGTCTCGCATTTCGTTGCTTGATGTATGCATCTAAAATTATTACGCATGGATTCCTACTCCTCCAACGCAACTGCTGTGGCATATTCCAAGGAACAGTTTTCCTCGAGTGTCGGAAAAGGGGGACAACGTGCGATCCTTTTTCGTCTCAGTCTTTCCGATGACGTCGCTGTTGCTTTCCCAAATTCCGTCATCAAATCTCCGATCCACAGTTCTGATACAAGCGTTTGCCTGTTATAGGTCTGGAACTATAGCAGCTCCTTTCAAGCGGTTCTGCTCGACCTGCCGTATTGCCACTCCCTCGAGTTCAAAGGACACTAAATTCTGAGTAATCCAGATTATGACGAAAAACGGAAGATAAGATGGAAAATAGAATAATGAAGGTGAAGGAACTGCGTGAATCGGTGTTTCCAAATTTAAAAAAAAAGGCTTCGGAAATTCGTTAAAAGGGGGGCTGAGTATTCCTAGGAGAAAAACTCACGAACCATTTTTATCGTGAACCGTGCCTCCAAGGTAATGAGGTCTAACTTAGTTTCTTGGTTTGACTTGATGTTTTGTTAACTGCTGTTATTTCGTCGCAGTACGCTTTCCGAAAGCCTCACAGCCGCAGGTGCACGGTGCCCGGAAAGCACAAGCACGGGTTCGAGTCCCGTCTGAGACTGAAGTTTTGTCCATCAATCGCCAACCTTGTGAAACTACATATGTTTCTGCTTTTAGCAGAAGTTTATCCACTAAGAGCTCGTTAGGTTCATATGCATCAGTTTCTCCTCTTCGTTTTGTGGAAGAGGAGAAAGAGTTGCAGTAGCCGTTTTGGAATGCATTCATGTATGGTCCACGCAATGGCTTGAGGTTGCCATCCGAGGTGCAAGACAATGATTTTGTCTTCTCAGAAAGGTCTTGTACCAATGAACTGATCGCGGAAGGATGGAAGCTAGGTCGGGCCAGGCGCGTTCAGAGCGGGGATTCAAACCTAGAACCGACCATGCGCGGATGATATTGCGCCACCTACAACTTCATCACCATAACATATATATTCATGATTTTCATATAAGTTGTTCTACTCAGCATGAGGGGTCGAGAATCAAGACTAATAGAAAGAGTGGAGAAAGTGCGGCAGTCTAGACAAGAGCTGAGTCGTTTCAAACGTTAGAAACGTCGCAGAATGCGATGGAATCAAAAATCAAAGAATTTAAGACCACAGGAAAGAGACACTATTGAGGTTAAAACCTCGCTGTCACGGAGCCCTTCATAGTCCCGTATCAAGTCAATAAGGCAGAAACGTCTCCACTGATCCGAGATTAGCATTCAAAGACACTTCTAGCAAATGAATTTCCAATTCAGCTTGAAAACCTGTCTTTGAAAGGTGCGTAATCTCTCCTTTCCACTTCAAACGGGAAAGAACAGAAGATCATACGTAGCTTAAAGTGTTAGAAATGACTTCACATTGATTCATCATCCACCTACAACAAACCTGGAGGAGTGAAAGTCGCCAACATTAATAACTGGTATGCAAACAACGCATGCCATAGGGAGATATCTGGCTTTTTTAAGGTTTGCTGCTAACATATCCCAATGTAGCACCAGACGTGGCTAAACGAGCTCTACATAAAGAAGGGAAATAAGATGTGGTTGTAGAAGTCCTGGCATCAACAGACAAATGACCTTTGTGAAAAATAGTTATTTTCTCAGACTTTTTTCTTTAGGAGAGTAATGGAAGGACTTACGGACAGTGCACAGTAATGCTGTTGACCTCACTTAGGGAAGAACTTAGTTGCTTATTGAAGGATCCCAACGTGACGAAGAAAGCTGCACATAAAATTTTCACCACTACAAGGCTAATATAATTGTTGAGGAAAAGTTAGGGATGTTAATCAGTACAAACAGTATCCTACTATATATAACGCGCTAAGTGTGTGTGTGTGTGTGTGTGTG
>UZAF01016781.1:7237-22755 GCA_900617895.1 Haemonchus placei
GGGCATAGAACGTATTTCGAGGGCAGAAGACGAGCTTTGAAAACTGTGTATGCGCTCAGGCCAACCGATTCTTATAGCTAATACTTTGGTGGTGACCCTGGGATGACTAGGACAACGGTGACCCGCAGAGACAATTATGCTAGGTAGAACCATAAATTTGGTGGGCCTAAAGGTCGTGATGAAGAAATACCTGGAGCTGTGACATTGCCTTTACGGACACGTAACCGTGACGGTAGTTCTAATTGTGTTGAGGCGGTATTGTTGAGCGTTTGACTCGAGCGGTGCGTTCGACTTCCAACAATTGTTAAACAAGGGGTTAATAGTTTTCTCAGAAAAAATGACGGGAGGTCAATGAGGCAGTAATTGATAGTTTAGGATGTAGAAAATATGTTTTTAGGTGCATGCTCTTACTCAAGCTTATGAGATGGCACACTCGAAGCAATATGAGATCATCCAAATGCGGCGGGAGCTGTTGCAACGGGCGAATTTCCATGACGGTCCGACCAGTGTCGTTAGTCCACTGATAAAAACTGAAGCAGGTACAACTTGTATTCTGATTGATTTCGTCTATTATAGTGACAGAACTGATGGTGAGGAGTGCCTTATTCCACAGGGTGAGGTTGAAGATGGTTGCCAGCTGACTTCCTAGGCTAGACGGTCGGAAGTTCTTGGAGGGTTCCCTTGCTCAGCAGCCTTTGAAAAAGCTTCCCCAGGAGAGCAAGCACTGGCAACTCTCTAGAAAATGAGTTCAGTAAAATGGAAAATCGACTGACACAGCTAAACGCATTGATCTTTACCCTGATGCCACAGCTTACATGAGCATTCCCTCATCCTATACTCAAATTTGAAAATTTTTCTCTGAGTTCTGTTCTGTTGTCAGCAAAAACACTTTGCAAGAGTGAAACCGCCCACAGGTTCCCTTTCAGTAACATTACCGGAGATTTCTGTCGATGCGTCTGGAACAGTGTCCATACATGACGAAGCTACGAAGGTCGATATGAAGTACATGGCAGATGACGCTTCAACTGTCGACCCTAAAGAGGTTCGCCTTTACATTAGTTTATAGATTTATTTGCTATTATATCGACTAGGTAAGGACTTGTACCAACCAGTAGCCAGTAGTCGGATTCACGAGGGAAGGAGGGAAGTAGATTTTCTTCCTGAACCACTTCGCCTCACAATTTCCCCACTCACAGTTGTCCCATACTCAATGTCATAGCCTTGTTCATGTGAGTGTGTAGGTAAACAAGGGTATTCCAGGTCGGTCACAACATCTACATTCTCGCTCATCAGCTAGCCAGACATAGCCCCGAATTAGCTCAATGCCTTGATCCGGACGACGATAAGAAATCTGTACAGACNAGGAATGCACTCGAGTTCTATAAGAAACACACGGCACAGATTGAGGTATGTGTTTTACATATAATTACATAAATATTATATAAAGTTACACCTCAAATGACTAGTACAACTCAAAAATTTCAAGTACCATAAAGTACCCTTGCAGTTCTAATTTTGCGCCAGCGAATAGCGTAAGCTTCGTTTATACTTCTGTTCTTCAGATCGTCCGTCAGGATCGCACCTTGGAGCGTGTCGTGTTTCCCATACATGAGATTTGCTCATTTCTCACAAAAGAAACAAAACAAAATGTTTATAACAATACGGAAAGGGACAATCAGGTACCGTACCCACCTTCTAGCTTTACTTCCACCAAGTTTTTAAGCTGTCGTTGATGGCTCTTTTTTACTTAAACCTAATCCAATTTGATTTGGGTAGCCAACGATTAGTATGCAAACGTCTCTTCACTCTTCCTCTCTCTATTTCTCTCTTTTTCTTTTTTCTTTCTATTTCTCTTTTTCTTTCTCCTCTTTCTCTTTTCCTTTCTCCTCTTTCTCTTTCCCTTTCTCCTTCTCTTCCTCTTTCCCTTTCTCCTTCTCTTCCACTTTCTCTTTCTCCTTCTCTTTCTCTTTCTCTTTCTCTTTCTCATTTTCCCCCTCTCTCCATCCTTCGCTTCCTTGGGCCATTTCACAACTTTCAATCAGTCTACAGCTTCCGACCAGCGAGTACTTTCAGGGATCCAAAGTTACGGAATTTTTCGATCAATGGCCTGCAATGTACCAGGAGATGAAGTGGCAACGCAAGCTTCAAGGTAAGTAGAAAACTCGAATGATGTTTGTTAATGATACACTGAAAATTCAGAGCTAGATCTCTGGCGACTCGCCAAAAGTATATTTAGTGATTCCGACCAATTTTCTACTGTGTTTCAGATCGACCATATCTTTCTGCATGCACACAACGTCTACGATTGTGGGGTCGTCTAGCTTTTCTATTTGCTGTACTAGTCAATATAATTATTGCTCTTTATTATCCATTTGAAACAGCTGACAGTAAGTATCACCTAAAAAATTAAATGATTTAAATGGTCAATAAAGGCCCTGATGAATCGTTTCGTTTTCAGCGGGTCTCTGTGCATCTAATCCTTTCATGTACACATCATCTGTGATTTCTATTATTTTCCTTTATTCACAATGGGACGAGAAGTGAGTTTTACTCTCTTACTATATCCATTTTTCTGGGTTTCTCTTTCTATTTGGATTGGGATAAATATAAATACGAAAAGGAAACAGAAAAAGAACCAGAACTAATCAAAAAAGGACAGTCAACGAAAAATTTTGCGCCCTATCGATTGGTGGGGAGGCGGGCCGAGTACGGTAAATGCAGCCTGAAGCCGCGAGACAACTAAAAAAGATTTGCCACAAACGCAAAGCGAAAGCGGGTCAACGTTCAGTCACCCCGATTGTATGAACAGTTTGCCCTACCGTGTCACAACTAACTAACAAGTACGACTAACGCGGACACTGCGCGTGCCGAGACAACTATTCAGGGATCGTTGTGAACAGGGAATAACGTCATACACCGAGTATGTACATAGAATAATCTGCCACTATCCTTCAACCTTTCTCCTTCAATAGTCCTCTTGAGACAAAATGAAGCCGATGGGCTTGAAACAGTAGAAAATTGGTGTATCAATTAAAAAATCTGATCAATTATCGATTTTCAGCTCTTCTTTGGCGAAAAGTTCGAATATTATAACGGCAATTGGAGCTGTGATGTTTAGTGTGGCAATATTGCTCATCTCATTATTAGGTGTAGTACCGGCATTGTATTTAATAGGATTGGCTCAGGTAATTATTTTTTTATTGTTTACTGTTACTATTTGAGTATTTAATTAGACTAACTGTTTACCTATTCATTTACAAAAGAATTATTTCGACTGAAAATTGCTAGGCTTCATGAACTTTTCAATGATAGTCTCTAGTTCCAATCAGTACACAGCGTTTAATTTTCTACCGTAATTACAGTGTTGAACTATCTGATTACATGTTTACTTTTACATCTTTGACATTGTTTAGCTTGCAAATAAATGTGTACATCTGGTGGCGTATGCTAGCAATAAAGGTCTAGAGGATAAATCATGGTCTGTACGAATGTCAGATGGAGAACTGCACTATCACATAAGCTATCTGGTCGTCTGTTTCCTTGGTCTCACTGTTCATCCCATGCTTTATTGTCTTTTGGTGAGTATTTTATCTTATTTGATTTTTCTTCATTCTGTAAAACAGCGGATTTTAGGAGAGATAAAGCTTTAAAAAAGTGTAAGAAAGGGTTGTTCGAAGTAATGCGCCTATGACAGTCTGGGTGTATCCCACATGAGCGTACTATTCGTCGGCGTCCTAACGCCTCATTGTGAATGGTGAAGCCACAACATAGACGTCATACCACGGGCACTTTTTGATGTGTGCCGATCAGGCCGGTTTTGGAGCCAAGTAGGATCCCGACTAGGTTGTTTTTCGATCCGACGATATTCCACGAGTAAGAAGCGAGTGTTCCACAAGTAAGAATCGAGTGGGGCGTACCAAGACAGACCTTGACCCCCTCCAATGTTCAATATACCTATTTCTAGCTGCCGATGTCTTTTATCTACTTGTTCACCTCAGAGCGAGAATTTTCATTGGGAATATTTAGCTGTTCGATATTGTTGCCAGTGAAGAAACACTTCGTAATGTGATCGCTTCGGTAACCAGAAATTGGCAGTCAATTATTCTTACCGGTTTGTTGGCGCTCATCCTCGTCTACATCTTCTCCATTGTCGGCTATACATTCTTCCAGAAAGGTCAGTTCCACCTGATTAGTCGCCTTAATATCTTTTGCTGATGGAGTTTCATTTCAGACTTCTCCCTCGAAGTAGATCCATTGGAAGATGATACTCCAGTAGCTACGATATTTACAAAAGATCCTGCCCCAGATACATGTAGTGCTGATGGTGGCTGCCCAACACCTGCGCCCGTGAAGGAAGAGGAAAAAGACGACAAAAAGGATGGTAAGCCGTGCCGTGCAGGTCAGTACAATAGTTTAAAGACACTGAACTGTTCAAATTCGATTTTTAGACGATAAAAAAATTCCATCATGTACAACACTGCGAATGTGCATCATTACGACATTGAATTGGGGATTGCGTAATGGTGGTGGTATCGGTGATGTATTGAGGAATGTCGGTCCTGATGTGAGTTCGAACTTACTGTACCACAAGTAGAACTACGATTTGAGACTAATAAAAAACCTGATGGTGGAACCTGCGTTTCCTGTTTTCTGCTAATCTGGTCTCACAGTCAGTGTTCTCTAACCCCACGACTATGGCTGTGTTAGCTTGACCTCTTACTCACTGTCCTTTTTCTAGTAGTCAGAGGTCGGACTACTGTTTTCAGGAGAGACTCTTTTACTACCGTATCGTCTACGACTTGTCGTTCTATGTGGTGCTTATCGTTATCACTTTGAACCTCATTTTTGGTGTTATCATTGACACATTTGGGGATTTGAGGACAGAAAAGAATGACAAGGAAGATGTGCTGAAGAACACTTGTTTCATTTGTGGATTGGAGCGTGGAAAGTGAGTCCACACCTGTTTATTATCTTCAAGGAAATGAATTTAAGTAGTAATATCCGTGAAGTAGCGTATTGGCTTACTTTGCTTTTGTTGACAACGGAGTATGTTGAAAGGTTTCCGGGCTTGTTACATGTGCATAGTGCAAATTTAAAAAAAAATCAGCGTAGCAGTTTTCTGTTCGAGAACATCCCTACGACGTAATGCTGGGAAGGTTGCACTTCAAATGGCCCTGTTTATGACCTCATACAGGGCCGTTCCTCTTCAGTATGCACCACGAAATTGGATTCCTGAGAGACTTGACTTAGTTCTCATGCATGAATTTTGCCAATCTGGACGTGGAAGGAATATATTCATTTAGGAAGAAAGGATTGGTTCAGTTACAAGTTAGCCCAACACGAGTCCCTTCCTGACGCCTTTTATTATTAACTTGGTTTATTGGCTGTCTTGTGCTTCAGGTTTGATAACCGACCGGTGACATTTGAAGATCATCAAGCTGAAGAGCACAATTTGTGGCATTACCTTTANCTGGACATGGAAGGGATATATTTATTTAGGAAGAGCTGGATTGGTTTAGCTACAAGTTAGCCCGACACGAGTCCCTTCCTGACGCCTTTTATTATTAACTTCATTTATTGGCTGCCTTGTGCTTCAGGTTTGATAACCGACCGGTGACATTTGAAGATCATCAAGCTGAAGAGCACAATTTGTGGCATTACCTTTACTTCATAGTATGGCTACAAATCAAAGACGAGACGGAATTCACAGGACCGGAAAGTTACGTCGCACAGTGTGTGAAGGTGAGTGACAAACCACTATTCTATTAGGAATCGTAGTGACATTTGGATCTGTTTGGCTCATATACTACTATTCGGGCCATCACCCAGGTAAACAAGCAGTCACACCTTGAACCAGCGCTTTTGTCCTTCTATCCTTCTAGGGGAGCTTGATGCCTTCTCACGGGCCCCGAAAGATGGAACTCGGTCGCGGCTGAGTCTCCATGATCAGGTCCAGTGCCCTAGGTGTGGTAGGGGGGCGCTACTCCCTACGTCGCTTGTTTATACTCACCTTTGCCTCATTGTTTGTTTCTACCGTAGTCAAAAAGTGAAGTAATCGTGTGGAAACAACTATGAATGAATTATGTCTAATCCCGTAGTACAAGCACTTCCACTCTCTATCTTTAGACATGCAGTAAGGCATAAGTCAGAAGTGCTGGGAGCAGACTGATTGATCGAGCCGTTTAGGACCGTAATCTGGATTGGTTCCCGAGAATGCAAGCGATATCATTACAAGATGGTGACAGCGAAACCGATCAGCCGGAAATCGCCGCCATTCGTGAGCAACTACGACAGCAAGATCAGTCTATACGCGATTTGACGGCTTCAATTGATGACCTTAGACAGGTGATGGCCGGAATCATTCAGCAAGGACGTCGTACAAGTGTAAACTACTAAGTGACATGTATGTATTTTCAGTTTATCCTCGAATTGAGATCATAAAAAAGGTGTCCGTATTAGTTAGCGGAGTATGGCGAAGGCTCAATGTGGATGTGACCGATACCGTAAGGTGTCTTAGATTACTGTATTGTTGTAGTCAAATATGTGATCGAATGATGTGCAGAATAGTTTTTTTTTCATGTGTGTGTGTTGATGAATCCCTTAATAAGAAACACGTGTCTATTGTCGCATGGTCGTTGTCGGCGTATCAAATCTTCACTTCTTGTTGATTGTTCTGTTGTTTTCATTGAATTTTATATGTACATAAATTCTACAGCGTAGACAATGAAGAAAGGAATGAAAGTTATTTGTTCGGTTATCTTTTCAGTTTTACATTTTTTAATGATATCGGCCGAAAACTGTGGCAATAGTGCTGACTGACATACAGTTCAAGTGGTATGGTCTGGGGCAATTTTTATTTAGCTACTTACCCATTCAGCTAGGTGATACAGGTGATACCCTTTTCCGAACCGTCTCTAGCCACTACCATCCTGATTTGGCTCAGAATTGAATTTTTGTCGCCTTTGTCTCTATACGAAATCGTATCAAAACAGGCCAGTGCTGATGCGATTCAGTGTGAAAAGTAGGTAGGTCGACTTTAAAAGGCACACTTCACATTAAAAACGGATTTTGAAATTCCTCCCTTCAATGAACATGCGACCTTTAATGGTATTCCAGGGGACGCTGTCTTGGCGCTAAAACCAAGCTCTTTTGGAGCCCCCAAATGTGGGCTTTCGAACCGGCTTAGCCGACGTACATACCCAAGCCGGAAAAGTTCTCAAGTCCATATCTGCACGCAGGCAGCCTACTGCAGCCAGTTATATGCAGCGATGCGCGCATTCGAACAGCTCTCCACCTCTTCCAACACCTATTTCTTCCACTTTTTCAAAGCCTCATATTTCTGCAAATGCGTCGATTTTTTTCGCAGCTTTGGCACTACTCTGAATTATCGCTTCCGTTACCTCCATTATTCGCTCAAGCTAGATAACCCTGATTTATCGTGAAGTGTGCCGTTTAATCAGGAAGGGTATGAACGGAAATATTGTGCTAGAGGTGGCGGTAGCTCACTAGAACCCTGCTCTATCAAAATAGATGGAGCTGACCCGATCAGAGACCTCATTTAAGACATACCGAAGTTTTCCGTTGACGCCAAAGCCTCACGCACCGAGGCCCCATACCGTCTAATGTGTAATACTTCTACATGAATTTTGGCGAAGGGACATTATTCAATGAATTTCGGTCTGAAGCTGCTTTGATCGCTATGGCGTCTTTGAAGAGTGCTTTGTTCCCTTCCTGTTACTGACGCTGATTTTGATGCCATCCATTACAGCTTATTCTAGTCATTGAGTTTACCCTTAATCTGTGATCTTTCTGTTCTTCTTTCGGAATTTTTATTTCCCGAACTCCACACAAATTATTCCAAAGCACAATAGATCATCACCGATGTCAATAGGTGAATGATTCAGGAGAACGGAAAGTACAGGTGCGATAAGAGGTTCAAATTCGAAGGTCCCTTATCACTTTTCAGACTAGATGCAAATTAATAATTAAAATCAATGATAACGGACTCGATAAACATAACTGGGGTCATCATTTGGGAGCGATCAGTAAAGAGCCTTACTAGTAACTCTGCGCACTTGTGGACCGGGTGCTGACGGCGTATTTTTCGGAACTAAACTCAACGAAGCAGTATCTGAGGCCATTCTTCGAGGGGCGACCACAGCGGGTGCCGGCTTGCTCTCCACTTTGGGCTCAGCTGCCTTGGGTGGAGGAGTTTCTGCTGTTGGCTTTCTCTCTACTCTAGGTTCAGCTGCCCTGGGTGGAGGAGTTTCTGCTGCTGGTGTTTTTCTCTCCACTTTCGGTTCAGCTGCTTTGGGTGGAGGAGTTTCTGCCGGCGTTTTTTTCTCCACCTTGGATTCAATTTTCCTGGGTGGGGGCGCTTCAGCTTTCGGTGAAGGTGGTTTAGTCTCCGCTTTTGGCTCAGGTTTTTTATTTACAGGAGCTTTTTGTTCCGCCTTGGCCACCTCTTTTCCCTTGTCTGCTTTTCCTTTAGCTGCTTCAACAGTACTCCTCCGGAGTTCTTCCTTTTTGACCGGAGGTTTTGCTTCTTTTTCAGAAGGTCTCTCGAATTTTGCTTTTTGTTCCATAACAGGTGGGACTTCCATTTGAGATCTCTCCATTTTTGCTTTTTGTTCTTTTACAGGTTGATTTTCCGCGTTAGTTACTTTCCGGGAGGTTTCATCATCACAAGCAGTTTTGTCCAATGATAATGGCGGAGGATTCATTTCAACATTCTGTTCCTCGAGCCGTCTTCTCTTCCTCAGCACATCTCCTCCCCAAGCATTAGGTACATACTCTGGATGAAGAAGCATTTCGTCTAGCAGGATACGTTTCGCCTGAAAAACGCGTAGCTTTGGGAAGCTCAATCTTACCTTTAGGGGGTTTTGTCCTGCCGTCTCTTTCGAGACCGTGAAACCGTCAGGCATGACCTCGGTCACCGTCACCCNCCCTCCTCTTGGAGAACAAGACCTCTCCGAATCGGAATCGGAATAGCATCCAGTCTGCAGATCGTGGCTAGGTGGTTAGATCGTTACCACGGCCCATGGTCATAATTGGTCCTATCCAAAAAATTTTATGTGAAGCGCTTGCCCGACGAACCTTTGCCGAGTTCAGCAGAAATATTCGAAGCTCGTTGTCGACGAAATCATCGAACAAATTCGATTTGGTCAGTATCACTTCAATAGCATGAGAAAGCGCTTTGTCAATAAGCATAACAACCTGAAGGAAACACTCCATCACTTTAGACAAAAAAGACTACGGTATACTTGACTCTTTCGGGAAATTGAATAAGTGAAAAACCCACTACAGCTGCGATTATCTGATTCAACTTAACGACCACTCAAAAAGACCCACCGTAGGCGTTGGCCTCGGATCGGAAGCTTCAAAAAAACTGCGCAATAGTGTCCGTTCAACATTTTTGATGGTGTCCTCGAGCAAGTGATTCCGATGCATGATCTCCAAACCACGTAATGCAATTGCCTCCTGTTCTGGTGTCTGAAAATCTTCCCTTCGGATTTTTTGGTCTTTTTCTACTGGTGTGCGTATCTATGGAGAACTCTCCGCTTAAGAGGGTGTTATAGGGTAAGGTGAAGATTAGAAATTAGACGTTCTCCAAAAAATCGCAGAAACTCACTCTGACGTGTAACTTAGGGGAAAAGTCCACTCGGATAAGGTCTCGGGGACCAATTCGGCTTCCCATTTCGTATAGCATATGTTATGAATTCCCACTTACCACCTTTTCCTCTTGTCTATGTTCTTCGGCAGAAGCACATCGTTGCAGATATGCATTCAACGATATGAGCTCCTCAATTTTCTGAAAAACCTAGTCAAAGGGAGGGTTAGCATTGGAGTAAGGCTACTTTTATCACCGATCGCACCCCAAATTTTGTAGACGTTTCATCGGTCGCAAATGGGTGTTTTCAGAGTGCAACGACCGACCGACGGTGTTGCTGGTTACGTACTGGAGTGATTGTGCTCAGGGCCGTGTGAGTCATGAGGAGACGTGACCCATTGATGTCCAGTGTTGTCAACACATAGCCAGCAACACAGTCGGTGGCTCGGTCGGTCGGTGGATCGTTGCACTCTGAAAGCGCCCAATGGTCGCAATACTGTAGCCGCAACGGAGAACTGAGAGGGCTAAGCTTTGAGCGCAGATGGGACCTGAACGCTTTCCCGAATCGTATGGCTCTGTGCTCATTATCTCTTACAGAAATACTTCGCTTTAGGCATTCGAAATCGACTTTCAGGACAACAACATGTCATGCTTTCACTAACCTTGTCTTTTTCTCGAATACGTTTTTGCATTCCTTTCATTTGCAATTTCAACTTTTTGTTTGCTAGCTCAAGCTCCTCAATTCGAAGGATGAGTACTTTCACTTCAGTGGAGCTTTCCTGATGATTTTAACATATCATTGGATTAAACGCCTGATTATAAAATGAATTCGAGTTCATTTACGTCCCCACATGTTGCTAGAAAATATTAGTTAGACCTATCTGAAGCTATTTGTAACTACGGGTCTACCAAAAGCATTATCACATGGGTGTTACGAGAACAAGTTCCATTATGACTGTATTACAGAGTTAAACCCAATGAAAAGCACTCACTCGACTTAAACCTCCTTCTGGACTGGTTTGTTTGCCAGGATAACCAGCCTGAATACTGGAATTCCAGATAAAACGTTAGTAATGAACTGAAAATATTAATTCCCAATCAGGACCTCCATTGAGTAAGAAAAAGCATCCCCTTATCCCCAAACTTTCCTACTTCCGGCAGCGAAATGGTCTTCTAGCTTTGACTTTTGCCCGAGGTTGGACTGACAAATCGTCCATATAAAAGGGAGCATTTTTTTTGATGGAATTCTGTCCACGAGCCCATTCTCCCAATTGAATTGAAATAGATAGTGGGAGGGTGTCTTCCTACAATGGTGTTAGAAAAGTATATTGTTCACGGAAGGAGGTTTTGAAAGGCCTAGGAGGATTTTTTTCTCCGTTGGACCAGTGTCATTCAGACGCTTGGAGGGAATTCAGACACTTGGAGGGAGAGTTTGGGTTTTAAAAAACATGCCATTTCGACATATCCCCTTGAGGATCCTATGAATTCATGGGACCGACTTCATTCTGATGGGCGAGGCGACCCCTTGGGTTTGTAGGTTAACACATAAAGTCACTGTCGGGATGTGTTAAACGCTGATACTGGGTCGATTCTTTGGGTAAAACCTCTTGGCATAATAAGCCCATTAAATTTCTACACGTTGACTACTCAAGCATATGCCTGTACCCAATCTGACTACGTCTTCACCAAGAGCAGCATCAGTCTGTCGGACTGCTCAGTGTCTCCAAACCTAGTCCTTATTAATGACGGGGCTTCTTCCTGGCACCTCTATCCTGGCTCTACAATTCGTTCCGGTGTTCGAACTTTTGACAACACGATTCTCATCCTCACCCTACTCTTGATTTCATTTATTTTTTGATCCTGTGCCTCCGATTCTGAGATAGGTTCTGTTAAATCATCTGTCCTGAAATTCAAGCGCAAAATTAGATCGTAGTATCATAAACACATTGATTTGGTCACTTCTAATTTGCTGATCTTCCTTCTGTCGGCGCGGCGTTAGTCTGACTGCAGTGCATGATGGCTTTCAACAGCTTTTATAAGAAGCAACTTCCCTATGCCACTCCTACGCTCCACCCTGATCCTATTGGTCAAGCTTATTGAAGCCCTAGCACCTTGCGATACAGTAACCCGCTGTAAATTTCGTGGATGGATGCATCTCGGCTCTTGATTCACCTTCTGCATTCACTGTTAGACTTATTAAACGCACTTTTCAGCGTCCTCGCTGGCATCACCTTTTCAATACGCCGTATTTTCAACATAGAGCGGAGGTGGTGCAGTGGCAAGAAGCGCATGGTCACAGATTTGAAGCCTAGATCGATGTCTGCCTACGCTAACCAAGCCTTCCATCCCTCCGGGGTTGGTTATTTAGCATCGGACGCGTCGGGAAGAATACAAAAACTGACTTATACTTCGGCTAGCCACCATTGTACAGGCCACGTACACATTCAATACGCCACTACACCTCTGAGCCAAAGTCGAATGCAGGGTGCATCCCACAGTCGGGATGAATTAACCATCAAGGACTTTACCCTTTACCTATTTTTATGTATTTAACGAGCTGTACTTGACCGATTCAGATGCCTTCTGTCTTATTTATGTGTGGGTTACAGTATACTAGTAAAATCCCTGGATCGCGAAATGTATCATGTTACATGATTTCTCAAAAGATCGGTCCTTCTTATTCGTTCAGAGGAAGTTGAGCAACCTACAGTTCAAGAGCCCCTTTGCCATTGCTACTGCCATTGCTATGTCCTGTTCCGTATGACTCCTTTCCGTTATTCTTTGCTTTCCACCTAAACATCCAAACTCCTTTGTTATATTTTTTACCAACATTCTACAAGGATGGTGAGCTATGGGCGAAAAGTTTGGTCCCGGACAGGAGCTGTACCCGTAACCGCATTTTCCCGATGCTTTTCTCGTTATGTCTTCAGCAACAAGACGTCTCTTTGCATCCTTCCATGGCCGTGGTATCTTCCCCCCAAAAAATGTGTCGCGCTCGCGCGCGACAGAGAAGGGTTTGAATGTCTACTAGAAAAGCGCGCTTCGTTGCGCGCGTCCGTTGAAACTAGGTCACGCCGCAGCCGTCGCACGCGGCGGGTCAGCCCGCGATACTTGACAGACGTCGCAGTTGTCAGTGGGGCATACAGTTTGCGTTTCGTCCACGGCAATCAGCCAAGGAGGAGATAACACGAACAAATGCAAATCATTCGCTCCACTGACACTTGGTGTTACTGTAATGTCATCGCGAGACCTCAGTGGGCCTACGGACTACTTGAACTCGGTTCCTTTAAATTTGCCGGATGCGTCATTTTTCTTCCCTCGTCTGGCGCACTCCCGTTTGATGTGTTCTTTGAGTGTTGTGCTCGCCTGTCCAATGGGACCCCCACCACCACCGCCGTAGGCTTCACCCGGCGTGTTTTTCTCTGCGCTCTAGCTTCTTGCCGTCAGGGACGCAGAGAAAGTTCAAGTAGTCACGTAACCGGGTGCGCCGCGAGCAAAGTGAGCGGGGTAACCTACTTTCGACGGACGCGTGCAACGGACGTTCGCCCTACTAGAATGATACGGTAGTCGCCGGTGAACCACTGCAGCTCGTTGTGAGAATTTGGGAGGGAGTACTGTCGGCCCCTTTTCATGATATTTCAGCCATTTCTTTCATTACCCATACGTATGACGATGACGACGAAGACTTGATGTCGTTCCATGCTGGGTGTTTCACCCATAATTCAAGATCTTCATGAAAGCGCCAGGATCCCCACGAGATACGCCAGATCCGAACGACATCAAACCCTGTCCGAACGGGCGTTTATCAGCCTGCTCTTCTTCTACATATCACATCCTCATTATTAAGGTGATCATAACATTACTTCAACTTATGCGTATGCATTCTAGTTGCAGCTGGACGAGCAACGGCGTTCACGTTCTCGAATTCCTCTTGATCTTCAGTAGTTCTCCTGTAGGACTGAAAACGTGACTGGTTAATAGACGTCTGAGTAATAAACACGAAACAAATGTAAACCGTCACTTACTTCCTCATCGTCTCTACTTATACCTGAAATATGCAACAACAATTTTTCAGAATCTACAGGAAGCGCTTGAAGCTTTACGACACTAGGGGATTGTAGTGATCTTTCGTGGATGTAGTTGTGCTCATGCAGCAAACGTAATGAGATCGTGAGCTTCAATCGGGGGTCCTAGTGAGGTTAACCTTTCAAATGGAGTAGGGGAAGCGCTTCGGGAAGACAGCATGCCTTTTTGGTTCATGATTGATATGATTTCTGAAAGACCTGTTAGACTACGTATTTCCTAGACATGTTTCGTGACCGACGGCCTCCGAACGCACTTTAGAAGTGTTACCTCAGAAATATTACTGAATTCATGCACCGTAGTAGTAAATGCTTATAAAAGCACTAAAAAAGGGCTGGAGGACATGGTTCGGGAATAACCGCTTCAAGATTCTTCGAAGAAGAGCCTACAGCCTCTGAAACCCCGTGTGAACTTGTCCGCTTTCGTGTATGATATATCGGACGTATATCTGCTAGGAACTTGGTTCGGATAAAACGCCTCAAGGATTTCCGAAGAAGTATAAGGATAAAGGATAAGTCTTGGGGCGTCGATCAATCTTGTCCGAGAGACACTCCCACGCATTCGACTTCCATTCAGAATCGTAGTTGCGTAATGAATGCGTATAGGGGCTATACAATGACCTGCGGTGGCCAGCCGATGTACAAGTGAGTGCTTCTATCCTCCCAGACGGGTCTAGTAGCAATTAACCAATCCGAAGGGATGGAAGGCTTAGTCGGCCTAGGCAGAATCGATCCGGGATTCGAACCAGTGACAGTGCGACCAACACTTCCTAGTACACCACCTTTGCCCTTTTTCTGAAGAAAAAAAAATCAGTGATTTAGCTATGCATCGTAATGGAACCCACCATATTTCATTCTGATGTTACGACGTCTTCTTTCGACAGCTGCATCTTCTGCGGGCGGCCCCCTTTCCTCCGGAACCTGAGAATGAAAGCGATTGAAACATCAATTCCAGTTCAAAAAACAACTTACCCGTGGAACTTCTTGCTCATTCCCTGATGACTGACCTGAAAGATAAAATGGGAAGCTCTGGCTAGAGGAGAAGCTCCGTTTCCAATGATTGGGCTGAGATTACCAAACAACCTGTGGGGGACAAAATACTGTCAGTCACCGAAGTTTGGGGACTAAGTTTGGCGTTGGTTGGAGTTAGATTCCAGCAAACCCCGTGCATATCGTTCATCCTTTACTGGCATGGAAGAGGAATTCATCCATCCAATCGATTAAACATGCCTCTTTCACCCCAATGATGGGCTCCTCCATGAAGCAGTGCATAACTGGCTGGTCAGTGATTCAGGTAGGTAAGATAACCTAAGATAGTAACGTCATAATGAAGTATGGTAGGTTACCTACCGTACACGTACCTAAATCACTGACCTCTTTTTCAAGATATTGTTCATCATACATGCTCTGCTCTGGGAACTTTTAACTTTAATCGCTAACTGTGCCAAGTCCCATTGAAACTAAGTGTAGGCTGTGTCTAGAGATGTAATTAGGCTAACAACCTCCTTTTCAAATAGACTGATAAACTCCTTTAGTTTGGTTTTCCCACTGAATACGAAAAGTAGAAAATCGTTCAAGCCCTAACGGGCTAGTAAGCCTTTACTTTGTTTTTTGCCTGGGCTCTTCTCGACCTGCCCTGACTGTGCCACATTTGATTGCGTTTTATATGATACTGTTGATGACCGTACACGTGCAGTGACCTTCACGTCTCCATCGTCTTCCTAAAATAGTATATTTGATATCTGATAATTTTGGACCTAAAACTACTACAGTACTGGAAAAGGATGTTTACTGCTAAGTTGATGGGGTTACAAACAAGTTTTTAA